>JAPVRG010111740.1:0-11385 GCA_029783565.1 Rhagoletis cerasi | reverse complement strand
TTGCTGTCCTTGCAGATGAAACTGCCGATATAGCAGGTGTGATAAATTTTCTTTTTTCAATTTAAAATTTTTGTAATTTTAGTTTTTAGGTTCCGAACGACTATCCCTTTGCGCAAGATATGTTACGTCCGAACCATTTGTAATTAAGGAAGAGTTCCTTGAATTTATTCGAATTAAACATGCAACTGGTAAATGTTTGGCGGACGAAATCATAAGTAGCTTAAATAAAATAGGTGTTGATTGCGAAAAAATGCTCGGGCATATTCTCTTACTACAAGAATCACGACACAAAATACAGCACTTCGGACTGCCACAGGATGTCTTCTGATGTCGCCACCACACCATCTACATGACGAGGCCCAACTGCTCCCAATAAAGGAGCACAACCTGATGCTAAGCAAGCAGTTCTTGGTGGGATGTCACCGTCGTGGACACCCGAACCGACAACTGCTTGAGGCAGAGCCCTCGCCCAGGTACGTCAGAAGGCATCTTTACGAAATGACAGATGAAGTCCACAGGTTTATTAAACAACCCCTGGACCCAGCGACATACCGACAGGCCTTAAGCGGCATTCACAGGGAGTCGGTCCAAAGTTATATGGACTCCAGACGTGAATGCCCTTTTAGGCACCCAACCACCGGACGTCCGGACCACCGTCTGCCTCGGGAGACACGCACCACACTAGCACAATGTCGCTCCGGTTACTGAAGCAGGTTAAACTCGTACCTGAGCAGGCTGAATCCCGATATTACTAATTCTTACCCGGCATGCGGAGAGTCACCACATGACTCAACACATCTCTTCGCATGCTCCCTAAACCCAACACAACTAACGCCCCTCTCCCTTTGGACCAACCCAATGGGAGTGGCAAACTTCTTGGGTCTCCCGTTAGTTGAACTTGATGATAACGACTGAGAGACAAAACTATCTAGGCAGGGCAGAACAAGCCGCTTCAAAAACAACAACAATAACAACTACAACAATCATTAGAGAAATATTCTTGCCCGATTTCGAAAAAAAAAATTGAAAAGTGTATGTCCTACTAGATGGGTACAACGTTGTGAAGTAGTAGTCACTTAAATTGAAATGCAGAATGCCGTAATAGATGCATTAGAGGTCGCAACTGAGTTAAAAGATCCAGTAGTTTCGTCGTCAGAATTAGAATTTCAAACATCGGTTCAAGGAAGCGCCATTGTTTTATCGATCACCATGATACTGAGAAAAAACTGCAAGAAAAATAAATTGACTTCAGCGCTGCTTTGAGTTTGTGTGTTGCAGTAAGAGACGAATTGAAAATTAAGCGTGAAAATGTTGACGAAGATTTCAGTAAACTATTTACAGAAGTGGAAAAATTTTGTTTAACTCACGACATCACCTTAGGGGCCCCGAAACGAAGTAACCTTCTTACAAATGTAGAAGATTATTTTTGCATAAATGTATTGATTCCCTTCTTGGACGCTGCTCTTCAAAACTTAGAATATCGCTTTTTGAATCATAATGACCTATTATCATCCTTTAACGTACTCTTCCCAAACATACAAAGTGATGAATGCGCAAAGTTTTCAATTGGAAAATATGCTGATTTGTTGCCCTGTATGTGTATAGCAAATATTTTTACATAACAAAAATGTTTGAAAGAGAATGCATGCATTGGGTCTGCTTAATGTATATGTTTTTCAAATAGTAAAATATTTTCATATATACAAAATTTTCAGCAATGCGATCCTGATGCGTTCCCTAATGTATATTTTCTTATCAAAGTGCTATCTATTCTCTCGGTAACTACCGCTACAAATGAGAGGTCGTTTTCCTCCTTTCGATTTATAAAAACTTATTTGACAAATAAGCGAAGGAAGACTTAATGGCCTTGCTTCGTTTTACACCCATAAAGATATGGAAATTATGGCAGAAGAAATTTTGGATGAAATGGCGAAAATGAAAAACAGGCGTATTCATTTTGCGCTATGAGATCGTTTTTTAAGCTGAGCTTTTGATCCTTGACACAAATTTTTTGTTATATTTATAGAAATTACACTTAATACAAATCAGTGAATTGGTGATTTTTTCTTAATAAAATTATTTATGTGCATAGCATACCATGTTTTAGTGTTCTTCTTGTTTTTTATTCTGAAATGGCTCATCTCTGGCTACGCCCCTGATGTATGTACATACTAGTTTTTTGTTGAAACTTTGCATTTTTTAGCTTTAATTTTTCAACAGTGACCTAGTGACATTTTATTATCATTATTTTTTCACAATGGGCATCAGGTTTAGTCAAAATTCCGTATATGGCCAAAAAGTCAAATCCAAAACAGGCATAAAGGCAATTGATGTTGACCATTTCAAACGGACGTAGTGCGCTTTAGCATTATGGCCCATTGAAGTGGTCAGGTCATAATGTCAATTGACAATATGGCCATGGGCCTTATGTCACCCGACCGTAAATGCAACGTTAAATATTATTATAGCTATAACAAACATTACAAATTTAGTATAAATAAGCAATGGGAATTAAAATAAAATTGGTTTTATTTCCAACCTTTGTTGGAAATAAAGCAAAACTCAGAGTTAGGTATTACTTCCCATTTAAAAATTAAATAAAGCAAATTTTGCTATTCTTTCATGAGGCATTCTGAGAGTTTGTAATATGTATGTACATATGAAGGTCTATTAATTAATATGCGAAAGCCGATTTTAAATCAATAATTTAAACTTTTCTCTTTCTTTCTTTTTTCATAGCCAATTTTTCATGATTTATAAAGAGCAGACAGATAAGAAAGCTTACTTATTATTACATATTTGCATAACTGTGAAATATCTGGCTTTGAGACAAATTTCATTCGTAAAGAAAACTTAATTGAGTGAACACAATGGCCGTTAAAATTTTTGTATGTACTGTGGGAAATTTGATTCTATTTTGTGGCTAAAATTGGAAAAGTTGAAATATCACCTTAAAACTTGGTCCAGCAGTAGGGATAGAAGTAGTAAGGTAGCCATTCAAAAATGAAGTTGCCACGCCTACAAACTTTCGTAAAAATTTCGAGCATTTTAATTAGATTTCTTAGAAAGATTCTGATTATGCTGTTTTGTCGACCATTCAGTTTTAGTACAATAAAGTGAAAGTATGAAGTAGCTAGGATAACCCGTTGCAATTTTTTTTAAAAGTGTTCTTTATTTTGTATCAAATAGAAAAATTATGATTTCCTTAGTATAACACAAAGTCGCAGTATGAGATTATGGGGAAATAAAAAATCGAGGAGCATTCTACCGATTTATGATGAGTGCTTTTAAAGCATTAAAAAAAAAATTTTTAAAACACTAAATAAACTTTTTATAATTGCACAATTTCAATTTAACATCACTTAAATGCGGACGTTCCTTTGGCACAACCTTTAGACTATAATCAAAGTTTTAATTGGTAAATATTCTACTAACCGTCGCTATTTTTTTACATTTTTCACTTTTGAAAATCAGCAAATAGATTATGAGATACATGCACACATAAATCAAGCTACACATATTTCGTTTACAGAAAATTTCGAAACTCTCTGTTTGAGGGTTACCAAAACAACGGTAAGTCAATTTATCGAAAAACAGAGTATACAGTTGTTTACTCTGAAGTATTTGCTGTAAGATAAGACAAAAAAATAAATTCCCGTAGAACAATGGTTGGAATCGACCATTTTTGATTTGGATGAATTTTGGTCAGAACTTTTCTTTTAATTCCTTATTCCAATAGACGGATGGACGGACGGGCGGACAGACAGACATGGCTTAATGGATTTCTCTTTTCATTCTGAGCATTTTGGTGTATATATGTCTGCATCTATCTCGATTCGATTTCCGTTATGCGAACAAAGTTATCGAGTCGAGTTGACTTTGAAGTTAGTTACGAGTGTTTTTGACACATATATCCCATTGAAAATTATGTCAAAAAACTGTTACTAACTTTAGAGCCGACTTTATCTTAGCTGTGACTACGGGACACTGTTTTTAAATTCTTAAAAGCTGCATTTTTAGCATTAAAAATCTGCTGCAGTCGCGGGTATCATACTACATAAAAATGAATTGCTGTGCTTTAGTATCGATAAAACTCGAAAACGGCTTAACCGATTTGAATATTTATTTTATTTGTTCGTTATAATGCTCAGATGGGTTTAAAGGAAAAAAATTGAGAATTACCACCTGTTTGAAAAATTTGGTTTAATTAAATTATTAAAATAAATTAAATAATACAATATGGGTGTCAAACGAAAGAGGTTTAAAAAAGCTTCTGTCGGAGATCATTTTGAAGAGAGTAGCCAGCTGTTTGAAAAATTGTACTTCTTCCACATTCACACCAATAGTTAAAAATTTCCTCATTTTTAATAGTAATGGATGCTAAAAATGGTATATAATTTACAAGAATGCAGGAGAATTCAGATAAGTTTAGTATCAAACGAAAGCCTAGAAAATTAAATTCTTACACGGATGGACCCAAGCTAGACAATGGAGATGGCTACGGGGTTTTCTCTAAGGAATAAAGAATATAATTATCCGTCAGAGATCCGCTCCACTGTAGCGTTTATCAGGCAGGAGTTCTAGCATTAAAATATGTGGCAGTGTACCTTTGTACACATGCCGTAACGAATACTACGTTTAATATATTCTCGGAAAGCCAGGCGGCCATACAATCAATAAACGCGGTTATGCTAAGAGCAAAGGTTGCAAAGGAATGTCTGGCAGCTCTAAATGATTTAGCACCATCTTCAAGGCCAGCCTCACATTGGTTCCGGGACATAGATATAATGAAGGAAATTGCAGGGCCGATGAGCTAGCTAGGAAAGGCACCAATCTTCCACTGTGTGAAAACAGAGGAAACATTGGGATACCCATTGCAACCTGCAAATTAAGGATTAATAATAATAATAATAATAATAGATTGTGTGACAACATCAAGGCGCACGCCACAAATCGGAGGAGAAGCTCGGCCAAACACTAACATACGTGTAAGCGCCAATCTATTATTATTATTATTATTATTAATATTAATAATACACAAAGGGGAGGGACCTACAGTTTTACGCCGACTCCGAACGGCGATTGTATTTTTATGAGAAGCTTTTTCATGGCAAAGTACCTTCGGAGGTTTGCCATTAAGAAAAAAACCTTTTTTCTAAATTTTTTTGTGATGCTGCTTTGGCCAGGGCTTGAACCCAGGCCTGCGGAGCGGAAGCGCGCACTGCTTACCACTACACCACAGCGGCCGCAAATTAAGGATTAAAGACAACATTATTCAAGAGGCCAATAGGTCATGGCGTGATGAGGGCACTTGTATAACATCTAGGGTACTACGGCCGCAATTTGATAAGATAGAGACGAAGGAACTATTTAGCCTCTCAAGAGAGGGCATTTCGATGGTCACGGCTCACTTCAAGATGAAATATACACATAAGTACATCTATCAAAGAACGTATATCTATAAGAAGGGACAACACGTTATAACTTATTGTAGCGAGTGTAGGAGCGTGCCTTCTCTTATCATCAAATCAAAAAACGTATTTGGACAAAAGAGGAGGCACGCTCCTGTTACTCATACTCGCTACAATTATAATGTATTCTCATAGATGCACGATCTTTGTTTGTAATTTATTTTATTTTATATTATTTTATTTTATGCAAGTAAAATATTCAGTGTAACTAACTTGCATAAATAGCTCAAATACATTCGATAACGAACTAAAGTGCTTATATGTAGAGATATGAGGGCTTGCATGTGAGAAACATGGATTTTCTAGATTAAATCCACCTATATCCAACTTTTTTCCTTTGCTTCTTATAAATAGTCATTGCATAGCGAGTAGAAAATTGGGAGCGTCTGTACCTGTGACGCAGCTATGCCTCGGCAAGTGTTTAAGAAACATGCTACTGGTGGAATGGAAGTATCAAGACACTGAGATGTTAATGCTTGAGTGCAAGGCGCAAAATGCAGCGCAGCAGAGGCAGGCCTGAGTTCAAAGAAAATCTACAGGTGCTAAGAATGGCAAGGAAGTCTCTCAAAACTTCTATAAACAACAGAAGCTACGATAGTTTCAGGAAAGTTTGTGAAGAGGCAGATATAAGCCCCTGGGGCATTGCATACAAAATATTGATGAAAAAAATAAATTCGTGAAATCCCCAAATATCTCGTGCCCACAAATATTGCCTAATATAATAACAACACTATTTCCCCAAAGTACAGAAACCGTGCCAAACTGTAGGGATAATGAGAGCGATGAAGTTCCATTAATAACAATATTAAGGTGGTTAGCTCAGTTTTACTTTATGCTGCTCCGACTTGGGCCGAATCAATGAAGGTAAAATGTTACGCAAAGAAACTGAAAACTGTGTTTCGCTTAAGTGCACTGAGAACTATTTGCGGATTCTGCACAATTTCTGATGAAGCGTCCTTTGTAATCGCCGGAATGATCCAATTAGATATTCTCGCACGAGAGATGTAGAGAATATATAATCGCCTGTCGAGAACCAAGATGGCCTAACGCGAAATATGTTAGCTAAAGAAGAAAGGCGTTGTTCAATAGAAATCTGGCAGAAACGACTTTCCGTACTGTGCGAGGAGCACAGGACTAAGATAAAACCCGGAAAACACATATGTAATGTTCTTTTGTCTCCACTACGCCCCTGGGGCAAGAAACATACTACAGGGCAATTAGATTATATGTTAGCGTCAAGTGAAAACTGGAAGATATAGAAACATATCACACTAGGGTGCTTTTATTCCGGACTATTGGCGGCTGCTGTGGAGTAGTGGTTAGAAATGCGCACTACCACTCCTTGGGGTCTGGGTTCAAGCCCAGGTCCAAGTAATAACGCAAAAAATGTAGAAAAAATTTTTTTTCCTAACAGCGGTCGCCCCTCGGAAGGCAATGGCAAACCTCCTAGTGTATTTCTGCCATCAAAAAGCTTCTCGTAAAAATACAATCGCCGTTCGGAGTCGGCGTAAAACTGTAGGTCTCTCTCTTTGTGTGACAACATCAAGGCGCACGATACAAATTGGAGGAGAAGCTCGGCCAAACACTAAAATATTGTGTAAGCGCCAATCGATGTAGATATAGTGCAGCGAATTAAGATACAGCGGCTCCGCTGGCTAGGTCATGTCGTTCGAATGGACAGAAATGCTCCTGCTCTGAAAGTATTCAACGCGGGTCGCGATGCTGGTAATAGAGGAAGAGGAAGGCCTCCTCTGCGTTGGAAAGACCAGGTGGAGAAGGACTTGGCTTCACTTGGCATTTCCAATTGGCACAGAAGAGAAATGACTGGCGTGCTGTTTTGGACTCGGCCAAAATCGCTTAGGCGGTTACAGCGCCAATAAAGAAGAAGAAGAACGTTTAATTTTGTTTCTTCAAAACTCCACAGCTTAGAGGCATTTTATGGTATAATCTTGGCCAATGATAGGGTTTCTTCAGAATTGAATGCTCTACAAAAGTGTGCGGCGCAACCCTAACTCCCACCAGCACGGAAGTACGGGTCACCAAACCCAATTTCTTCATGAAATTTTTACCCCTATCTCGTTAATAACAAGAGCTACAGAAAAATGTAAATGAAAACCTTGTTCTATTTAGAACACCAAATCGCTAACATCGAGCGTCCAAGTAGCTGCCCAAATACGTAAGGAATACGGATATTTGCACCAAAAAGTGTTCTTATTACACTTCATCAATTAATGTTCAATTAGTAAGTCTTATAATACACAGAAAAAACAATATGTATTAAAACAGAACAAAAATAAAAAGATATTTCTACGATTTTTTGATAAGAAGATATTCCAGTTATTTCCAGAAGGAAAAAGCTTTTTAATAAAACCAAAAGGAAATCTTTTAGTTTTCGTAAAGTTACCTAATGAAAAGCTAAAAAGAGAAAATTAAAAAATAAAATAAAAGTCTGCGTTGACCTGTCCTCGAACCCGGGACCTACTGAGTGGCAGTTTACAGTTCTAACTACCGAC
Source organism: Rhagoletis cerasi (assembly GCA_029783565.1). NCBI lineage: Eukaryota > Metazoa > Arthropoda > Insecta > Diptera > Tephritidae > Rhagoletis > Rhagoletis cerasi. The sequence goes on along the minus strand of JAPVRG010111740.1, from coordinate 3,401 downwards.
ACTGTTCTATTTGATTATATGAATTACTTTTCATATAGAATTTAAAAGAAATTAAAAAATTCACTTAAATGAATTCAAGAAGACATTTCATAAAACTAAGAAGCATTTCTTTTTAAATGATGCAATCAATAAGATTTTCTCTACGAAATGTGATTTCGGTTTTACTCCTTAGCCTTAGAAAGATTTAAAAAAGACAATATTCTTGTATAAGTCATGGTTTTCTCTGTGTATGTTGATGAATTTAAAAATATTGAAAATTTTGGGAACACATTTTATTTTATGTGTTAGATCCAAAGAAAATAATATAATTAATTTGGAATATTAAATAAAAATAAGTTAATAGTAAAAAAATATTTTTGAAACAAGCTTTCTAATTATGAACCAAGTTTTGAAATTTCACGTCTCTAGCTCATACAAGTGAAGTTAAATAAAAGCTTGCAATAAAAAATATTATTATTATGTATACCTCGACCGTTTAGGAGAAGAATTACGAATACACGCACACCAAAACTTCTAACCAATGATATATTTATTCGAACCCAAGAGTTTGCTTAGTCAAATAAAAATACTTTAATTTACTTCTTCTATTATTTTTGGAACGCTGTAGATACTAAAACTCAAAGCTATAGTACATATACATATACATACACACTATATGAAGTATGAACAGCCCTGAAACACTTAATATGGTTATTTAAGGAGCTTTTGTTTGTTCTGTTGCAATATAAGGAAATCTGGACTGCGTAACTAAATACCAACAATATTTTAAAGTTTTAAAGGCTCCTATGCTGAATGTCATCTAATTCCGCTCGGCGAAATTCGACAAAAGTTTCCTGCAAAGCCGTCATGTTCGCTTCAAATGTGGCCGCATTTGAAACATGATTTTCTTGTAAGTATAATTGTGTCGAATCGATAAGTATTTTCATATACATATTTATGTACATGTACTACTTACAGGTTTGTATGTGTGCATACACATTTGAAAGTTTGGTTGAATATGTGCGGCAGCAGACTTCACTTCAATGTGATAAATGTGATCCGCTTGTAATTTATGACCGAAAGCCGGTGTCCATGGCAATACACTGAAGGATGCGTTTGGTGTTAAACCGCATATCTAATATTGCTATTGTTGTGCAGAGCTATTGTTGCAACTATGCCTCCTGTACTTATATTTAAAACGAACAACAACAATGTAATCAACAACAATAACAAAAGCATCTGGATTTTCGAAGCATTGCCAGTTACAGTCACAATACAAGTAAGTACCAATGCTCATATGAACATACAAACTTACATAAAGAGTTGGCTCATTGACACAGTTGCAACTGCAACACAAAATCTCAGCAAATACCGCTCGACTATGAATACTTCTTGGGCACTTTGTAGATGTGAAGCTGACGCTCGCCTCGTTTCGCGTACAGTATCCCAGCTTCTCCTGATAATGCAGCCCATAACATCGACGAAACTCTAATGCAGAAAAATGTTGTGATTCACCAACTACGACATTGGACGTAGGTTTGCGTCACAATTGCCGTTTTGCCAATCTACCTGTGTACACAGCTATGCAAAATAGTAACTTGCTTGCTTGCTTGACTGCCTACCAAGCCTGATTAAAATACTCAGAGGTTGGTGTTGCTGCCGTCATGTTCATTTGACGCTGTCAAAGTGACACTTGAGACTTTTGTGCAGTAGATCATACAAGAGGTAGCAACAACAACTACCACCATAATGCGTTACAAAACTTGTAGCCTCACAATTGTCCAGCCAAAAGCATCGCTGGCTGTCTTACAGGCCTGTTACACGATGTGGATTTCCACATGCAAATGCTACTTTTCTGATACATTCTGCTTTAGAGATATATACGAGCTCAGGCAAAAAAGTAGCATTTACTTATGCAAAAAAATATCGTGTAACAGGCCTGTTAGCGAACGTCCGAGTATCCATACCTTCCTTTCTCACACCAGCCAACATAACGTCCGTCCGTTCAATGTTATGAGTTACGTTCGTTTCTACTGAGTCACATGAGCAGGTAACTCAATTCTAAGGCATTCAGGTGTGTTATGTTTCCTTTTGCATAAGGAACTCCCAGTCACCTTTTTGCAGTGCATTTCATGCACAGACAGGGAGCAAATTAAACACATACATACATCTATTGGAAGAATGCATTTTATAATAATACAATTCAAATTTGTAGTACGATATCAAAAATTAGTTCATTCAATACATGTAGATATTATTAAAACCTTAAATTAACTCTTCCAAAGGTTAAACTAAATTAAATCAAGTAAAATTGAGTAGAATAAAAAAAACATTGACTTATTTTGTTTGATAAGGTTACGTATAATATAATAAAAACCAGTATTTGGGCAAAAATTTTTGTTAAGTGATTGTCCGATTTACTGTGTATAAATTAATATATACATTAGGGTGTTTTTTTGCGACTTTTGTTTCTTTCCACTCCCACCTCGAAATTTTGTGGAAAATATGTACCTTAAAAAAAACTCCCTGAAAATTTGAACCCTTAATATTAACATTAAGTACTCACCCAAGGCGTTCAAAGATTTCCCATATAAAATACAAAACTTTGATATTTTTTCTTTAAAACTCTACAGCTTAGAGGCATTTTATGGTATAATCTTGGTCAATGATAGGGTTTCTTCAGAATTGAATTCTCTACAAAAGTGTACATTGCGCCGAAACCCTAACTCCCACCAGCGCGTTAGTACGGGTCACTAAACTCAATTTTTTTTATGATATTTTTGTTTTTTGGCCCCTATCTCGTAAACAACAACAACTACAGAAAAAATTCAAATGACAAATTTGTAGTAAATTCAATTTCCTACAAAAAAATTTCGTAACACCAAATCGCTATCATCGATATTTCTTGAGATATTAGGCTTTGAAATAAACTAAAAAATCAGCAATTTCTACAATTTAGCTCAATAATCCATGAATATTCCACACTACCTCATGTTCACACCCCCATATTTCTCAAGAAATATCGATGTTAGCGATTTGGTGTTACGGAACTTTTTTATAGGAAATTGGATTTACTACAAATTTGTCATTTATATTTTTTCTGAAATTGTTGTTGTTTACGAGATAGGGGCCAAAAAACGAGAGTTTCATAAAAAAATTGGGTTTAGTGACCCGTACTAACGCGCTGGTGGGAGTTAGGGTTACGGCGCAATGGACACTTTTGTAGAGCATTCAATTCTGAAGAAACCCTATCATTGACCAAGATTATACCATAAAATGCCTCTGAGCTGTAGAGTTTTAAAGAAAAAATATCAAAGTTTACCTGTATTTTATATGGGAAATCTTTGAACGCCTTGGGCGAGTACTTAATATTAATATTAAGGGTTCAAATTTTCAGGGAGTTTTTTTTAAGGTATTTTCCA
>JAPVRG010111685.1:0-11170 GCA_029783565.1 Rhagoletis cerasi | reverse complement strand
CCCTTTCGCATTAACAAGGGCAGAAAATGTTGCACTTTTGCCGGGCCAGAGGGCAACATGTTGAGAAAAGAACAAACAACCCAGAGAACATGCTGAGAAAAGAACACACAAATTTGACAGCCCTGAAATAGGGCAGAATAAATGCAACATTATTTCGAGAAAAGAAAACGCCATTAGTGTTTTTCATACGGTAGAGATTTCTTGTAAAATATTCGTGTAATGGCCGAAGTATCACTTTTCACCTTATTTTGTCTGAAAGTGTTGGTTTTGTTGTTTTTTACCTTAATTACATGTTTTCCAATGAACAATTAGATGAATACAACATACTGCCAACAGCATTTTGTTACTTGCTAGCAGACTAAAAAAAGATTTATAAATTCATTGTATGAAGACCTTTAAACCATAAAAATATTAAAAAAAAAATGCAAATTCCTGTAGACCACCCCAAGACGTATGTATACATGACAACTTTCTATTTTATTTTGGGTATCATTTTTTTAGCCCGGCAAAGTGATTTTTGATTTTTCAACTACAAGTCATGTTTTGCATTTGCGTCGACGTTGAAGTTGACATGGAGTTTTTCGTCTCGCTTTGTATATCGATTGAATAGCAGCATAAAATGCAAATGCATAAAACCATCAAAAAAAAAAAAAGAACGGTGTGAGCCAAGTATAAAGCAAAACGTGCTGCAGGTCAGTGAAGCACCCAAATGCAAGCAAAAAGGTATTGCCACACAAACACCAAAGTAATTTATTTCAACAAAGTAAATTTTTACCGAACGAGAATGAATCTCGCGTATGATACATTTTTAGTGAGATACATATGAAAGGATGTATGTATGTATGTCCTCACACATTGCTTGTGTAAGTGTGCCTCAAAAGCGTGCAACATAAAATGCAAAATGCTCAATATCCCAGTGGGTGGTTATTGCTGGTTTGGAGAGTTCTGTAGAGATTTTTTTATTGGCACTTATTTGCGGAATTGAAAGCATTATAAAATTCAAATTGTAGTGAAGTTTTGATGACCTACAGAAGGCTAACCTTCGAATGTGGTGAAAAAAGAATGCGATTACTTTTTCAGAGAAAAATTTGCTATCTTATCATACAGAAATTAAAATAAGTAAATAACAGATAGGCGCTTACATAACATTAAAGTCTGATTTTTTACGTGAGTACCTGCTTATGAAAAGCTTAAACCCACGGTGCTCAAGAGCACACGGATCAACTCAATGCGTTGATCACCGCCCCGTGTTAGCGGTACCAATTGGTAGTGTGGGTGTTCACAATTCACCACCTTGGTTGGGTACGAGGCCGACCTAAAACCTCTGCCGTACTCTGGGTCCGGCACCCGGTTGCAATGCAACCCCACATTGAGCCGACAAGCAAACTCTTACCGCATTTGGGTTTCGGAACCACAGCCACCACGATACTCCCCGAAGGGCCGTACCCAAAGGAACAGGTCATAGCAAATATAGGATGCTATGGGGCCCGTGTTTCCCCGTGGTACCAGATTGAGTACTCTGGTTAGACTGTGAAGCCGAAACTTCTGCCAGTTGAGTAGACACCTCTCCGGACTGGTAACCGTTGACTACGGTACCTCGGGGTTGTCAAACTCGTGATCCCTTCAGTTGCGGGCATTGATTTGCCGTGGATCAATCCCGCAACTCAAGGAACCCTCCTGAGGGTGCTTACATAATATGTTAGTATTTGGCCGAACTTCTCCTCCGATTTGTAGCGTGCGCCTTGATGTTCTCACACAAAGGAGAGGGACCTACAGTTTTACGCCGACTCCGAACGACGATTGTATTTATGGGAGAAGCCTTTTCAAGGCAGAAATACACTCGGAGGTTTGATAGAAAAATTAGAAAATCCTTTTTTTGAAGAAATTAGTACCTAAAAGCAGGGCCCGTAAAGGTTATGATCATTATAATAAAAATCATAATTTTACCGTTAAAATTTGATTTCTATTTCTTCGATCAAATTAAATAGTTATTTGATGATTTTTATTTTTTCGATTAAAAAATAATCATTATTTTTAATTTTTATTTTTTCGATCAAAAAATAACCGTTATAGCGGTTAAAAATAATCGAAAAAATTAAAATCCAAAATATCGATTATTTTTTAATCCAAAAAATAAAAATCATAAAATAACGTTTATTTTTTTATCGAAAAATAGAAATCATGATATTTAACGATTATTTTCGGTTCCTGCCTAAAAGGCCTTCTTTTCGGAACCACATTCCCCATGGTCCGACTGGGATAGCGTGGATGCACATACACATGCACATATGCGTGCACAAATGTATGCATGTATGCATATTTGTGTGATCAATTTGGGTTAATGTTTACATGTGCCGTCCAACAAAAAGCATTCAGCTGAGCGAAGTAAAGTGTCAAGTCTGCTGTCTAAGCTATTACACTCAACTCGATTTCAGCAACAAAGCAAAAAGCAATAAATAAATAAATAAAAACACCAAACGCCATCAACAAAAAGTGAGAGTGAAAGTAGTAAAAGTTGAATGCCTGCCACATTGCGCACGAAAGTGAAAATCTAACATGCAACAGCAGCAGCCCATCAGCACTCCCACAGACAGCTGTAGCCTCCTGCCCCGGCCTGCTTCTCCCTCAGCTGTCGGTGTATTGCTTGCGACAATCTAATTCACATCAGCACATCGCAGAGGCCGAGCAGATTGCAGCTCCATGCGTTTTTATCTATTTTATATTGTTTATTTTTCTTTGCGGCAGTAATTTCATATACCAAGCATACAGCCAGCCAGTCATCCAACCAACCAACCGACCAACCAACCAAGCTGTACTCAATTCGTATATGCACTTTCTTATAGATTGTTTGATTGTGTTTCGTGTGTTTATCTGTGTGCCATAATAACCAGTGGCTTAGCTGGGTCTGAGGTGTTTTTTCTGGGTTTTTTTTTTGCATGTAACCCCTTCAGTTGGCGCGATCTGTTGGGCAGCCGGCTTGACATTTTAATTATAAGGTGAACACCAGCCGCTCGCTTGCCTGCACCACGCCCCTGCGCTACGAAAATTATGTGACGAAACCGCAAGGGCTTACCGAAAAGTAGTAGATAGTAGTTGGTACCTCTTGCTGTGCCGCGCTGTTTGCTGAGCCAGCCGAGTCGAGTCGAGCAGAGCAGTTGCCACACACTTTCGGTTTTGTTATTTTTGCAAGTTGGTGACTGCAAGCACTTTCTGCAGCCCTCCGCATAACTTTGGTTTTGTGTGTGTGTATGTGTGTACATCTATGTGTGCACGTTTTTTGCGCACTCATGGCAAAATAATAACACAATAGTTTGGTCAACTTGCAGCTGCTCGCTTGCTACGTGCCACATTACGGTGTGCGATACAGGGCATCACTTTCCATTTGGTGTTCCTTGGCTGCAACTCAGAAGTTGTTACTGCCGATGCACCCACCCCACCTCCTCCTCATCCGAATTGAAATGAATAGTTGTTTTGCGGTAATGCGGTTGTGCTTAGTGGAATTATCTACAGCCAGTTCTGCAATAAAATGCAATAATAACACTTTAGTTTTGGCTTGGCGCAGATGTTGGAGGAGATATTCGTACAGAAATTTATATGTGTGTATGTATGTATGTACGTCGTACGTATATAAGCTTGTTTTCTAATTTGCAGCTTAGGTATTTGTGCTAAAGAGTCATTGAGGCGTTGCGGTTGAGAAATTATGCAAACACGCAGTCGCAATTAAATGCTTCAAGCAACTGCAATCTTGAATTTTTGCGTATGCAAAAAAGTAGAGAATTGCTACCAAAATGGCTAGGTATTTTTTCAAGAGAGGATATAACTGCAGTGAAAAGTCAAACCAGCCAGTAAAAATACCAGTTCATGAACTGGTATGAGCTAAAGCGGTGGCTTACCACTTCGACAATTACGAACAACTTAGGCGATCATGACATCTGCCTTTGAATAGTCAAAATCAAAATTAAAACGCAAATAATTTCTTATCTCACAAGTGTCAGCTATGGTTTCGCATGAAGACTACTGCTTCTGGTTCTGAGATCGCAGTTTCGAGTCCGAATGGAGGTGGGTAAGACTTTTCAAATTAAATCATGTAAGTAAATGCAAATTATTTCAATTTAAATATAAATTAGCCTAAGCCCTATGTCGCTATGGCTATCCAGCTAAATTATAATTATATTGTAATATTAGCTTTTTTACATAAATAAATAAATATAAATTAATACTTTGTAAATCTGATTTCATTTGAGAAAAAACCTAAATAAATACTTGCACCATAAAAATTAAACGAATTAAAAAAAGTTTCTTTAAAAAATATTGTTTAAAGATTAAATACAATAAAAACCTTGATTAAAAAAAAAAACTATTTAAAAAAATCCGCTTCCCAGGATTCGAACTCAGTTCTCTGGAATGTCATGTTAAAAGTATAAACAGAACCAATTCGCTGAGAGAATTTCGTCGGGCGGAGCGATGCCGTCGGGTGACATTCGCTGCAACATTTCGCCCAGTAAAACAGAATCGAAACAAAATTCGCATCAGCGTATTGACAAATAAAAAACATAAAAATACAAAAGCGAAAAGATGAATACTCAAATTTTCCTATTCTACTCCTTCTTGATAATTATCTGCTTGAAAAGTAAATAAACAAAGCTATTTTATCATTGATAGCTGATTTTGTCGACAGGCGGCAGCGGCAAAATTAAAAATAAATCTATTGTCGCCGAATTTCGTCAGACGAACTTCGTCGTCGCTTTGGTTGTGTGCAATCTCATATACTGCAGTGTGTTTTAATTTTAGCGGCGAACTTTCCTCCGACGAAGTTCGCTCAGCGAATTGATTCTGTTTACACTTCAATGCTCTGCTCTGTTGGAGCGCCGCGAGCAAAATGAAATACTTATTCCTTTCACGGGGGATGAATCGGCAGCCTATCCCGTTTACTGGCATGATGCTACTAGTATTTCTACTGGTAGGTGCTGATGCATAGCCGGAAAATTTATATCTCGTAGGACACCGCTATGTTAAAAATAGATAGAACTTGAATTAGTTGGGCTGAATCGCAACCTGGTAGCATTCCAGTTCACAGGGACATTACTATTTAGGGTCCCAATTCTTGGGCAATAAACTTACTAAAAAGGATCATTAGGTTTGTTAAACAACAGAACTCTAATTATGAGTTCTAATTTGTATGCTGAAAAAATATTATTTAGTTGTGAAATATCTTCGCTTGTTTATCTGTAAATACTCTGTTGATTTGAAAGAAGATTAGCTCTCTGCAAGTGTTACCATTAATAGCTACACTAAGTTTGAATAAGTTTCAAAAATAATATGTAGTTCAGTAGTAAAAGCCAAGAAATTAGACACTAAAACTGAACGGTGACACCTAAGAGTCTGTGCTCACCTCAAAGCATCGAAAGAAAGTGAAAAAGAAGTGTGACCCAAGGTGTCTAAATCTTAAGCTTGCGAAAGCTGGGCAGCTGATCAGCAGATGTTGAGATGTTTACATCACATCATTCTTTATACAACTGTTGCAGTAGGGGCTTACAGCATGAATTTCGATCGGATAATGAAAGGTAACGCGGGATGTGTGGAAAACGAAGTTTTTTTGCGACAAAAGCTAACATCTTTAAAACGAGAACAGTTAGCGTGATATACTCATGTAATGGTATTTGGTAGTTTAGTTGATGAAGAATTCCGGAAATAAAGTCTCGTTGGATAAAAAGACTATATTGAACTTTTAAAACCTACAAAAATATAAGTTTTGAATTATTTTTTAATATTTTTGAGTGAAAGCAGTATGTAACGAATTTTTTAAAAAGCTTTAAGTACTTACATATGTATATATTTCTGCTGCTCTTGCGTCCAGGAATGAATTTCTATTTCGCCATCTGTTTTTTTTCACACTGTGCGCCAGTCTGCTCTGGCCAGAAGTACCTAGCCACCATTGGTTTTTCGAATCGACTAGCAGACCATATTAGTCCCGATCTGCGTTAACCTCGTATCTGCAAAAGAGTCAGTCTAGAGTACGCATGTAAGTAAAAATGCTTCATTTATTTAACAAGGATTCAGTTAACGAATACTTTACTGAATATTTTTGATTCTACTAACATTACTAAGAAGCCACAATTACCCAGTAGGCCGCATGGTAGTCCCAATTATTTAAACTTTCCACCCCACTTTTCATCTGCGGAGCATTAAAACTTCCGTGACTATTCCCCATGACTAACGCACAGTAATAGCCGCCTTCACATGAACGAATTTGTGTAGTGCAAAAATCAATAGACTGAAACCGTTCGTAATCGATCGAGCGTCCATGAGAACACATACATATGCTTTTTTATCTGATCGTTATGACAGAAATGTTAGTCAAAATATACCTGCTTATGTTTATGCCTGCTAAATTGAAGCGAAAAGCAGTGCCCTTCATTTTACAGCTTCCAATTTCAGGTTTTCATGACAACCTTATACCCAACTAACAAAAGCATATATGCTGGCATGAATGGAATTCGCAGCACCTAACCTAGAGGGTAGTTTTTCTTTTATTTTCAAATAGTCTGACGCTTAAACTGCTGTTGATGCAAATGTTTCTATTGGTTGTTGCATGTATGCTTCATTCATGGCGGCTAACTGAGCATGGAAAATACTGCAGTGTTCCGGTAGCCAGAATCCGAGGTTGATGGAAAGTTCCTCGTAGAAAAACATTATCCTACCTTCCCATACAACTTCGATCCATCCGTGAATAAGTTCACAGGGGCATGATTCCAAATACTGCACCTGAGGAGATATAGAGATGTGTACATGGATACGAAGGACCCACTCGAACTGTATTTCAGTGTGCAGCGTTCAGTTCGGGCCAGTATTAACCCGAAGCTTCTTAGAACCCCATATATGAACTTATATATTTCTAAAGCTGCTTAAGCTTTTTGGTGTTGTATGTTATTAAAGAGCACACATAGAGAAAACTATAACTGATAGAAACAAGATGATTGCCTCTATGAAAAATTTCTAGGATAAGGGACAAAACAAACGAAAAAACGAAGACAATTCCATAGAGATTCCTTATGATTTTATTTATAATAATATCTTTTAAAAATCGCATCTAATGGATAAAATCTTATTGAGTGCATCATTTAAAAAAAAAAATTTTTAATTTTATGAATTTTTTTTTAATTCATTTAAAAGAACTTCCTCTTATTTTTATGTGATGTCTTCTTGAATTGATGGTGTCGGTAGGGCGACAACCATAGCCGAATAGGTAGAGCTGGAAACTGCCACTCAGTAGGTCACGGGTTCGACGACGGGTCAGAACAGACTTTTTCTCATTTTCTATTCTTAGCTTTTAACTAGGTAACCTAACAAAAATCGAAAGAATTGCTTATTGGTTTTATGAATAAGAGTTTGCTTCTCAATGCAAGTCTTCTTAACAAAAAAGCCATAGAGAATTCTTATAAGTTTGGTTCCATTTTATTAGGTGCTTTTTTCGCTGTTTTCCAACCGAATAATGTTACCTTCTCATTGCCTTCTTCCCACAAATATTTAAGGGAGGGTAACGAAAAGGCAACGTTTTTTGTAGAAAAGAAAACGTCATAAGTTTTTTTTTGTAAACTTAAATTTCAGCTCCCCCCAGCTCTTTACATATTAAACTTAATTATAGAAAAACAGTCTACACAAGATGAAGATAAATACGCTTCGGGCTCACATTAAAAATGTTCAAAGCTCGAGCGTAAGATATTAAACTTAATTTGGTGTAGATTATCATTATCGACGAATCTCTGCCAGCACGACAATGAATTTCATATTGCGCGATGCGAGTACGTGGCGTGCAACTTGCGCTTGCCTTGCTTTGTACCAACGACCGAACACGCGTACACTGACCCACTGACTTACTAACTGAATTTACTGTTAACCGTGTTAACAGCGACACTTACTTGTGGTGAAACACTACGTTGAAGCGAACTACCAAACCAGCTGCGAGTTTGATGCTAAAATTGGTTCGTCGTATGCGTGGCATCGGCAAAAGTATCGTAATCGGCTTGTGTTACATACCATTGCATAGTTTCGGGCGTTTAAGACGAGTGCTGTTCTAATGAGCGTATGTGAGTGGCAAACAAAAAGAGAGTGAATAAAAGTTGTGAATAAAGCTTTTTTCTCCGCTCTTTCGGAGTACGAGCGGCTCGTTTTTCGATGGGAAACATTGAGAGCGCTGGAGTTTCAAGCGTTTACTTTCTGATACAATGTTGCTTAAATGTGTTGCACGTTGCCTGGATACATTGTTTAGCTTCGTTTCAGGAATGGCTGCTACATAATGATTTTTTTGAATGATGATGCCGACCGTTTACTTAGAAATGGAACCAGTTAGTTGGTCGTCGAGATTAGGTCCGACAGACAGTCGATAAATTAACGATTGAGGCACCGCAGCATAAGTATAGTCTCGACTGGGAAGTTAGTGCCTTTTAAGTAGGCCTGCTGGTTGTTATATAGCTCCCTTGAGTTTAGCTTCTGCCTGATGTTCATATCCAATTATCTGCGAGAGAGTTTCCAAAGTAAAAATTGACATGGTAAAAAGTGTCAAAAAAATTGATATTAGAAACTGGACATACGCGCATGAATACACATGTCCATTTCTACTGCTTATTTTCATTTGTCTATGTTTTAAGATTAAAAAGTCGTTGTCTACTTTTTGTGGTCCCTACTTTTGTTTATTATATCTGCTTGTCGACCCCAATTTTATATGCTTAGATTTAGTTAACCAAAAACTTACTTCTTTTTCTGGCTAAAGACAATTAATAGGACTAGTCTTCTATTTAGCTATAAACAAAAACCATTGATCAAGGTAAGATGGTCTTCATCCCTAAAAAAAGTAAGACGGGCCACACTACTATAAAATATTTTTGACCCATCGATTTTTCTCAAGGTCATGGATATCATATTAAGTCTTCAGGTTATGTGCTTCTTACTTCCGCCAATCAGAAATATCACTGAATGCTTAGCATTTATTGAGAGTATTGACTAAGCCTAGAACAATGTTATACTTAAGTCCAGCTAAACCTCCATGATTGCTCTAGGATTAGATCGGTTGATTGTAATAAATCGAAAATATTTGAATAAGAGAAGCATCAAAAGCTCTTTGGTAATTACGTTGCGGCGTAAGGAAAATAGATCTTCGAGGTACTCCTAGAGTTGGGGTTTTATCTGTTCTGCTATGAAACCATGTGCTATATGGATTTCTGGTTCGCACAACATCGAGCATGTTTCCATGCGCTCGAACCCATTACTCTTATATTGCAAACAAATGTAAACCTTTGTGGGTTATTATCGACTTTTAGTTTTCCGCAGAGCGCACAGAGGCTAAGGGAGTCTTAAAGCTGCAAAAAACGTCCATTCTCTAGTTGACTTTGAACGCAACTTCGTTATCTGATTTTCCGGAAAAGTTAATTAATATTGTTCTAAGCGTTGATGGACGGCATGGTCTTCACATATGGCTTCAAAACGGAACTTGTTTCTGGATCTATCGTCTTTTCTCAGAAACTCTCGTTGAGAGAGTTATTCAGTCTCAAAGGATATTGCAGTATTCCTGAATGAGATATATATATGTACAAATGTAATTAATATGGTGGCGAAGCTGTAAGCATAATCGACATACATAGGTCTGTCGAAACTCGCCTTCGCTTTGTACAATCACAGCCTTTGTAATGACTAACTACATACATATACGTTCAAGAATGCCGAAGATCTTTATGGTCTCTTCGGAAGCATGCAGTAGATTATGACTGGGTATCGGGACACAGTGGAATTCCAGGAAATGAGGGAGGAGACAAGTACGCGAGAAAGTTGAGGAAATGAGAACGCTGCTCACAAGTTAAAGAAATGACTAGTGCAGCTATCAACAGCACGTGGACTAATCTAGACTTATTAACTGTATCGCGTAAAAATCACATAGAGTTTGCTAAGGCTCTATCTCGTATAACTATTTATGTACATACACATAGAAGGTGTAGATGATGCAGAGATAGAATCCTATGTGAGTGCTCTTAGTCCGAAGAAAGCGCCTCATGGGGTCCCCTTCTTTGAGCACTTAGACAGCTTAAGAAAAACTAGAGGGTATCCGCCACAAAACGAGGATGGTTTAAAGATATCTAGCGACTGGTCTGCGGATATGCTCTCCTGTACATTACAATGGATTTGTGCGGCATCCGAGTGAACTTCTTACTCTTTCTCAACCTAACTCAATATCGGTCCGTAACGACCAACAATTTATGTCCAGTGCTTCATTTATTTATCAAAAAATTAAGTCCAGTATTTAAATGACCAAAAATTTATATTCAGATTTTGCTTTCAAGCGTTCAAAAATTATACTATTTATTAAGTTACTCAAAGACTTTAACTTACTCTTTTAGGGAATTCCTCAGAAATTTGTACGTTTTCCATTCTTGTGTCATCGCTGTAATCATAATTGTAAACTTTTTCTATAGTTCTCAGCTCACTTAATAGGTAGTTATTTCATGAAGGGTACAGTGTTTCAATAAATGAAATTGCATCTGTTTGTCAGTCACATAAAAATATATTTATGCAAGAATTTGGGTCACATTTTAAGTAAGAAATATCAAAATTATAATCAAAATCCATGTTTTTAATATTCATGCGTATATGTGCATATAGATATATATTTTTTAGTAAAAGAGAAACATGAAAACAAACAAGGCCATGAGAAAATTCAGATAAAATACATACTCGTAAATGCAAACGTAAGTATGCACCAAATGGAACTGCGTTGGAAATATTGTAAGGAATTTGTGCTGAATTTGAAGGAGGAAGAAGTTTGCATGAACGAATATTATTTTAATATTCTCAGAAAGGCGAAGGAATAAAAAAACTAACTATTTCTTGTCATAGTTTAACTGTCATAAGAGAAATTGAAAGCGATACACGCGCGGAGACACTGTGCATACACACAAACATAACACAAACAAATCCCTGCAGGGAAAACCCGCGGGGCACCAGTCCATCTTCTTTTTACTTTAAATATATTTGTTTGGCTGCTTTTCGTTCGAATATATTTTCGTTCTGCACTTCACATATTCTTTTTCATAGTTAGGAAGCATAAAACAAAGTGTTTTACTATCATTTTAACATTTTGCGTCTGAACGCGTTCGAGCCTGGGACCTTCTGGAATGTTATA
>JAPVRG010111571.1:0-12255 GCA_029783565.1 Rhagoletis cerasi | reverse complement strand
TAGTTACTGAAATATCGCAGTTTTTGCATTTTTCGAAAAAACCGTTATATGGGAGGTGGGCGTGGTTATTGTCCGATTTCGCCCATTTTCAATACCATCCGTCCCTATCCCAATGGAAGTATGCGTGCCAAGTTTCGTTGAGATATCTCAATTTTTACTCGAGTTATCGTGCGGACGGACGGACGGACAGACAGACATGGCTTAATCGATTTCTCTTTTCATTCTGAGCATTTTGGTATATATATGTCTATATCGTTCTCGATTCCTTTAGGCTGTTACAAACAACCGTTATGTGAACAAAGTTATAATACCCTTGTGCACACAGTGCGTTCGGGTATAAAAATTTAGGTGTTTTTAAAGAAAGAAGAATGAAAATCCAAACCACGTGGGGTGACACCGATAGTCGCTACTCTAAGCTAAACACCTCGAGAGAGTGAACCGTTCGCTCTCAGTGTTAGTAGAAGACTGACAAATGTATTTAGTTTATCACAACTTTTTAGTTCAGTTCAATTTAAATTAACTTGTAGGCACATAGAGTATATATGGATATTCATATTGTATATATATATATAGGTTTGTACATTATTACTCGCACAGTATTTATAAAAACAAAAAAATTCAGAGACTGATATTTATGTGACTGGTTAAAACAAGCAAATGCCATCCCGTTGTACTCACTTTCCTTTAAAATCTTTTTTTGCTGACCAACTGTAATGTGGCTCTTAATAATTATAAATTCTTTACACAACATTATATTATTAATAGTATAAACAGTAAGTTTATTTCGTAACTTTGTTTTGATTAATAACAGCGACAAAAATTTCCGCTCAGCCGCGCCAGAGATGTGCGGAAGCGAAACAATGTTGAAAATGAAATTTCAAAGCTCAGTAAAACTATTTTCATTAAGACCATTTTTTAGTAAATTTATATTGGACCAAAATGCTTCCTGGTCCATATAAACAGATAGATTTAAGTTAGTGACAAGTTCCATTGTGTTGTGTTGCATTTGTCTTTGAAATTAAAGTCAATATCATTCTTAAACAATTCGTGTTTAACAAAGTTGCTTTGAATTAAAAAGTTGCTAAAATTTTTGGAGATACATATTTTCTATTTTTCGCAAATAACTATTATTGTCGCGGAACCTACCAAAATCCAATCTAGCCTACCAACCTACCAAATGGAAAAAAACCTACCAGTTTTGGTAGGAAAAGTCCATTTGTTGCAACACTGGACGGAAGCATCGTTAATGACCAAGCCAACAAACGCTGCTTCGCCCTGATTTAGCTTACTCGGACTATCCTCCAATCATCGGTGGGCAGTCCTTCGTTTTTCAGTTGGATATATTCTAGGATGTCCCCCGGCTTTGACGGGTCAGCTGGAACCAGGGCCCAGGCTCGCGGCCTGTTAGGGATTTCATCCCTACGGACGGCAACTAAGTCTGCCCCAGCCCACAGCTGTCCAACCGTGGAGATCAATTCCTTATACAGCTGGACCGCTCGCTCATCTGCACACGCTACCAGCTTCACCCGCCCCTGATGCCACCCAGCATCACGGACGAAAGGTGCAGGGCCGGGATACTTCTGGAGTATCGCTTTGTAGACCCTGCATATAACCATCAGGACGGACTTCCAATTGTCCGTGCTAATGTGGCCGTCCGGATGGGCCTTGTCCAACACTTCCAGCGTAAGTTGCTCTTTGGCAGCCTGGCTTCGTGGTGGACACGGCCATGGAGGGACGGTTAGAGGGTGAGGAAGCCTGTCGAGGTGTCGTCCTGTGATCGTTGTCTCTTAGGGGCTAGGTCCTTCCTGGGGTTAGCCTTAGTGGGTGATTTGTCCTTCCCGCCTTTCCTGTAGGATCGCTTGTCGCTGGCGGCGAAGACTCCCATGGCCCAATTGAGGGAGGATTTTTGCTCCTCCGTAAGTTGGTCATGTTTAATTACCTTAGGGGCTGCCCTTCGGTCGCGCTGAGCCCTGACGGAAGGCCAGAATTATTTGGGCTGCATTGGAGCAGCCGGGGCGCCGATCAAGGTCGAAGTTTTGCTCGCAGGAGTAGTCCTCTGCTTGTCCGTGGAGGACTTAGGCTCGGCTACTACCCCTTGCGAGTTGGATGTGCCCGGAATGAAATTCTTAAAGAGAAAAAGTATTTTTTAAACAAACTTAAACATAAAATTGTTTGATCGATCACAGAGTGGTGTTGTCTAGAAATTTTTATGAAGGATCAGTTCAGCTCAATAAAAAAACACGCGTGTAGCACCGCACAGCTGACAGAAATGAAACTACTTAAAAATTCGGAAAAATTAAGAATAAGTTAGATTTATGGTGGGAAGCAGAGAGAGAATCTTAAAATATATGATACAAAAAATGTATTGTAAAATTTGAATCTCGGTGCAAAAAGAAATCTTTTGGTATATTGGATTTAGTTGTTTAACATTTCCTTCATAATGAATTTTTCAATGACAGTTTTCATCAATAACTGTTATCTTCGGTCCCTGGTAAAATCTGTTACTGGTTTTTACTGGATATTGCGCACAAAAGCACAACTATTACCACGAGTAAAGGCCGTCACAAACAGACGCCGTAGCGTACGGCGCGGTATAGTCCCGTACGGCATGTTTGCTCATAGCACGCTACTAATTTTCCCATTTGCTGTATATTCTTGTGCCGCAGTGTACTATAATTCCAAAATTCCATTTTTTGAGTTCTCCTAAGTACAGCAATGGTATAAAGCAACGTATATCGTACGATATTGTACCGCACCGTGTCTGTTTGAGGGCACCTTAACTTCGATTCAATGGTTACATCTCACATGTACACACAAACGCGCATTTGCTGGATTATCACCAGGGTACGGAAATATTCATAAATGAACGTTCGCGTACCTACATTTATGATTTTATACGCGAACGTGAACGTATCAAATATTCTCTATTGATTCTCGTTCGTGAATGTGAAGCATAAAACAAATCCATACCGTTCGCATCCGCGTATGCTAGGTAGAAAACATTTCCGCTGTTGTTCGTACGCGTATGTATTGGTGGATCAAACAGCGCGCGTTCATTTATGTAGCTACTAGCAAATGCCCGCTTGCTTCGCTGCGCCTGATAAGAACTTTTGCGTTGGCTTATGCAAAAATAGCGTTGAAAAGCCAAAACGGTTTTGTATAGTAAAAATTCTTAGCATAGTTTAGGTTGACACGACTGAAGAGTAGAACCCCATTCACACATATGCCCGGAATAGTAGCACTGTGATACCATATGGAATACTAATCCCTTTCGATATCATGGGCTTTAGCGATGGTCTGCCACGGAAGATAAAGACTCGTTTGTTCTGTCTAGAACTTTGAGGAAATCTGAATGGCCAGTGAACACATTTACTATTACTGCACCAATAATGGCCGCTCCGGGCAATTTCATCAAGCGGAGGCAGATGGAAGATCGTACTTCGGGTGTGTGTGGGTGTAGGACAAAGATGCACTTACACTACTTTGCGCTTCTTTGTATGTATCTGAAAAGTAAATTAGCATAACATAAACAGAGCAAAACCTGCAGACTTCAAGTACGGGGTTTCTAAATATCTCGACTCCTGCGCCATCTATTCGGACCATTTTCTGCTAAGGCACCTTTTATCATGCAAGTAACATTTATTTTGAATTTGAACGAAATCGGTTCATAACTACGACTTTTATAAATAAATCGACTCCCGCGCCACCTAGCGGGTCTATTTTTCGCAAATGCTTTTTTCATCAAACAGGTAACTTACATTTTGAACTTGAACGAAATCGGTTCATAAATACAGTTTTTATAAATAACTCGACTCTAGCGCCACCTAGCGGGTCTATTTTTCGCGTACATAATTTTTAACATGAAGGTAGCACACGTTTTGAATTTGAACGAAAATAAATAACTCGACCCCAGCGCTACCTAGTGAGTTTTCTAGTAGCCTATAATAGGACCATATATGCAAGGTATAATCCCTGAAAATTTAACTGAAATCTATCCAGTAGTTTTTGAGTTAACTGTGAACAACGAAAACGGCGATTATTTTATATATATAGATAGCAATTAAAGAAACAAACAAAACAAAACCACAACAAAACACCGGCGGGTTCTCATACCGCACCACAACTGGCGAACTAGGTCGAGTTTAATAGAGAAAATACTGGTAGCCAGGACCCTACACCGACAAAGCCGACAGATGACGGACGTAGGACGGAAATGGTACCAAAGCCCCTATATTTGGACCAGCGCAACGGACAGAAGCAGGCACTACGAAACGGAAGGCAAGTCTGGGGCAGGTGGGATCTGAGGATGCTTCGGCATCCGAAGATGACATACCACAAGCCTCGACGAGTACTGGACTTACAACCGGACAGTCTGGAAAATTCGGGGACGTTAGGAAGGCCACAGGTTTGAGTGGCGCAGGGGTTAAATGGTACCTGCGCTACGTCGGTAAAGGCTTAACGCCTGAGGATGCCAAAAAGAAAGTCCTGGAGCGCGATAAGCACAGAGACGGCACGCGGATGGATGCGGGAAAGAAAGTCCTGAACGGGGAAAAGCCCAGTGACAGAAAACGGGGGGGCTGCGGAGATTAGTCCTCCGGAAGGGAATCCGGAGAATAAGAAGAGCCGTCTCGAAGCAGTGGCTCCAAAACCCAAGGCAGGGGCCAGGAGACCCGGTGTTAGCTATGCTAGCACCACTAAGGGCATTATACTGGCAGTTCTTCCGCAGGCTTTCCCTGAACTTACACTCAATCGTGAGGATCAGGGAATGATTGAGAACGCCATTGTGGAGGAGATGGGCAAGGGTTGGACGTCTATACTCCAATTCGATGGAATCCACTTTCGGCCAGGCCTTATGCTAGCCGACTGTATGGACGCAGAATCAGCCGAATGGCTGCGCACAACTGTCCCTAAACTGCCAGGTTGGGAGGATGCGGAACTGACTACGTGCGATGGGGACAACATACCCAGGGTGCACGTAATCAAAAGCTGCAGGAGAGGATACGCAGACATTGCTGAACCTCATCGTAGCGCTAAATGAGTGAATGCATCCAACTTATGGAAGATCTACAGAAGCAACGATGAGAAAACGGGTAAACTGCTGACGATCGGGATAGACGAGCGGTCGTTGGAAGTATCATAAGATACAGGTTTGGTAGTGTTCCAGTGCATGTGCAGAAGGGCAGGGAACCGACGGCGAAGGCAACCAAGCCAGATACTCCATCGGGAGGTCTTGAGATACCGAAGGAGGCGGCTGAGATGATATCCGTGGAAGCAGCCAGAAGCGCGGTAGTAGAGGAAGTCAGTCTTCTACCTCATGAGACGGAGGGTATTGACGATTTTGACCTCGGGCTACTGAAGATTTGTATAGATGATGGCTCGGAGAGAGCCACCTTGTCAGAAACTGACGAAACTCTGACAACTGACGAAGAAGAAGAACGCCAGTAGCTGCGACGATGACCAGCACTAAGGTTACACAAATAAACATACATAATGCGAAGGCCCCGTCAGCGGTTATAGTTAGGGCAGGTCTACACTGAAAATAGTGCTAGTACAAGAACCCTGGGTCATCAGAGGCCAAATAAGAGGCTTGGCAGGGGAAAACAGGCAGGTTATTTGGGATACTAGATGCACAAGCCCTAGGGCGTGCTAGTTAATAACTAATAGCTTGAAACATGTACGTCTTTCAGATTTCTTTTAGAGGGATCTAGTAGCGGTCCAAGTCCCGGTCAGCACCAACGGGACCATCCAAGATAACGTAGATGCACCTGGGAAGTAGATAGATAACTAAAAAGAGGTGTGCACTGCGACCCTAGGATCTATTGTGCCCTCCGTGGGAAGTAGTCAGGAGATGACACTCACGCCCCACCACAGCTTGTCACTAAACTGGTGAAGCTACCCCTGATACTCGGGTGTGATGCAAATGCGCATAGCGAGGCCTGGGGAGCAGCGACACCAACCAAAGGGGTTAGTACCTTCTTGAATTTATCCTTAGGAATAAATAAAAAAATCTTTAACGATGGGAATATACCAAATTTTGTTACCCGCGCGAGGGATCAGGTCCTTGATATAACCATAGGAAAAACTCAAGCGAAAGCGCTGGTGAAAGAGTGGAGAGTATCCAATGAAGCCTCTATGTCAGATCATAGAATGATTAGGTTTGACATTGAAGCAATCCCCCCTATACAAATAGTTTTCAAGAATCCCAGGCAGACAAAATTGGGAGAAGTTCAAAGACAACCTCAGGTTGAACGTAGCCCAATGTCTGGGTCAGAAGATCAGGAACGCAACAGAACTAGAATTTGCTATAGAGCGCTTTAATGAATTACTCATTGATGCATATGAAGACAGTTGTCCTCTAAGTAAGGTAAGTTCCTCCAGGGATGTACCCTTTTGGAAAAACAACCTAAGCAAACTCAGAATTCGGAAGTTGTTCAATCGAGCAAAACGAACCGGGGAGTGGTCAGAATACAGAAACACCTTAACTCTGTACAACAAAGAAATAAGGGAATCTAAGCGTTTAAGCTTTAGGAACTTCTGTGAAAGCATAGAAGATACTGCGGAGGCTACAAGACTCTATAAGGTAATGGCAAAAACGAGTTGTATCTCGTCCGCAAGTGTACGGAAGAGTGGTGGGAGTTTCACTGGGAGTGAGGAAAAATAGATTTCAATTTGATGAGTTCAAAACGTATAAGCTCTAGAGGAAATTGTTGTTCTCTGCGACAGGACATGGAAAAGGGGCCTGCGATGGCATTGGGGGACTAGTTGAGCATTTTGCAACGCGACATAATTTGAGTGTGTAGCGGCTCGATTGAAGAAAAGTCAAGGTTAATTTCTTAGACTAAGTGATATTAAGTTTATTATATAAAATCAAATCGACTATGTAACACGTGTCTCGGCTAAAGTTCTAGAACAAAAGTGAAGTTACGATCGTATGATCATTTGCTGAATGACAGGGTTGATATACAAGTTATTCTTATGGTGCGCCACATCACTTCCCCCTATGCGGGAAGACGAAATCGTACACGTCGTCCTGACCGTGTTGTATATACTGGTCTCTGTACATTGGCAGTAGATTCTGTGGAGTTTTCTCCAGCTATAAACGCTGCCTTCAGGCGGTCGACGCTGACGTTGGTATCTTTTCCTCGTATCTTAACTTTAAAGAATATCTCGTTGCGGTCGATGACTGGAAACGGTACGTCATATGGGGATTGCAGTGGTTTTCGAACGGCATCGTTACGCACGAAAACTGCTGGTGGCGAATATAAATGTTTTTCTACGAAAGGTGAATGAACAGAGTGGTTTGACGCCTGGGTCAGTCTCAGCGATCGCATGCGCTCTGGAAGATTGCTGACAAATTCGCACTCAGTGGTATTTCGGGTAGTTCCATCTGCAAAAAATTGACCTGGTATCGGCAATGTTTCGCCATAAACTATTTCAGCCGGTGTAGCATTCAAGCCCTCTTTCCATGATGAACGAAAACCTAGTAGGATGAGCAGCAATATTTCAACCCAGTTGTTGTTCGTATAGCACTTTATTGCGGTCTTTAACGATCTTTGCCAGCGCTCGATAAGTCCATTAGACATTGGGTGATAAGCAGTTATTCGCTTAATTCCCAGAAGTCGAGTTAGCTCGCGAAAGAAGGCCGACTCGAACTGTCTGTCTTGATCCGTCGTCACTTTGCAAGGCACGCCAAATCTCGCCACCCAGTTAGTGTAAAAAAATAATGCGAATGTCTCTGTTGTACTGTCCTCGATTGGATACGCGAGTACCGGTCGACGATTATACCTGAAACCTTTGCACGGTGGTAAAGGGCCGACTAAGTCCATATTAATGTGTTCGAACCTGTTGCTTTGTAGCGCGTATGAGCCAAGTGGTGCACGGTTATGTCTTTGTATTTTCGCTTTTTGACACGGAATGCATAGTTTTGTCCAAGAGCGGCAATCTTTTCTAAGGCCCGGCCAAACAAATTTTTCCGCTACTAGTTTTGTTGTTTTTCCCGCTCCATTGTGGGAAACGTTATGAATGCTTTCAAACTCTAATTTGCGAAATTCATGTGTCAAGTATGGTCGAGCATAACTTGTGGAAATGTCACAGAAAACTTGCACATTCGTACCTGGAATGGTAAACCGTTTCAATATTAAGCTTTTGTTTGATGTTGATAAATCTTTCAGTTCTGCGTCGCTTTTTTGACTCTCTGAAAGTTTCACGAAATCAATCGTGTCTGTCGTGTGAATAGCATCGACCCGTGACAAAGCATCGGCTATAACATTATTCTTTCCAGGTATGAAACGAATGTCTGTCGTGAATTGCGAAATGAAGTGATTTCTCTAACTTCTGTTGGAATACATACTGTAGGGGTTTGTGGTCCGTTAAAATAAAAGACTCTGCCTTCCAGCATGTGTTGGAAGTAGTTAACAGCTTTGTATGCAGCGAGCAGTTCTCTGTCGTAAGTACTATACTTTGTTTGTGCCTCTGTTAAGCGTTTGGAGTAGAACTCAAGCGGCTGCCATTTGCTGCCGTCGCGATGCTGCAGAACCGCTCCTATAGCTATACCCGACGCATCTACTGCTAGTTAGAGCTGCGCATTTGTTTTTGGGTATGCGAGCAAGATGGCTGAGCACAAGTCGTCTTTGCATACCTGGAATGCTTTTTTAGATTCGTCCGTCCAATTTATTATTGTTTTGTTTTTTTTCTTGTTTTCCTTCATTAAAAGTGACAGAGCGTGTTGTTTTTCTGCTGGTTTTGGCAGAAACCTACGAAAAAGATTCACCATGCCTAGAAATCGCTTTAGTTCACAGATTCGTTCTGGAAATTGGGAGTCTTTCAAGGCACGAACTCTCCGTCCGCGGGGATATTCCATCCTTAGTTATTTTAAACCCGAAAAAGTTTATTTCTGTTTGACCTAGCACACACTTTGAGGATTTGATGACGAGACCATACTCGGGTTGTTCGATTTCCTCGTTAAATATATATGAAAATGTTCCTAAAAATGCAAGTCTGTATTGTACCTCATTCTCTTTTTCATATTCATTCTTTGATTTATATACATGCTATTCATTCTCTAAAAACCTAACAACTAACTTCACTACTTCCGGTCAAGAAAAAAGACAAGCAACACGTTTTTATGTAAAATCAAAGTATTTTGTATTAATAAAATCATTTAACTTAAACTTGCACATTTAATGTTTTGATTCAGCTGCATATGGTAAGATTGTCACATTCAACAGCAAGTCAGCCATCAAACATTTACTCCTTCAAACCGGATCAATATGAAGTGGCAAGTTTATGTATCGGCATTAGGAGCACCTAGTGTGGCAACAAGGACATCTGTGTGAGCCAGTCAATTCATTAACGTTCAACATCGGCGCAACAAGAAGCACTCCTAGCGTGGCAACAAGCACATCAGTGTGAGTCATCCATTCGCAACAACCGCAAACCGGCGCCACATAATTGGTCGGTTAAGAAAAATATATGTACAATCAAATTATTCAGCAAAGGTAGTGGATCCTGTCATCAACGCTATCTAGCGGCAGTTAAATACACGCACTGTCACTGATTAAGCATTTGAAGCCAACCAGCGTTAATTATAAGTATTGCTTGGGAACTGTTAAAGCGAAAATATGACAAATCAGATAGGGTGAAAAGTGCGCTATTATTTGAGCAACCACCAATGAAAGCATCATTAATAGAAGAGGCTAAACGCGTTTATAATGTCATAAATGAGAGTATCAATGCGCTTAAGGTACTACACGAGCCAGTGCAGCACTGGGACTCGATTTAACTGTTTCAGTTAGGGAAAAACTTGACGCTGGCAGTCTTGTTCTTTGGTACAGAGAAAAGAAATCTGACGAAGCATCAACCTTTTAGAATTTCTTGGACTTTTTAGAGAGGCGAATTTTTGAGTTGGAGAATACTCAAAAGGCAACGAGCCATGGTTCCGGTCAAGTTTCCAGCAACAATAAGCGTATACCGACGGGTACATTCACAGCGACTGTACAACCATGCCCGGCATGCTCAAGGGAGCATGTTCTCTATAGTTGCGATAAATTCAGGGAAATGAAAATTGACGAACGACGAAAGTTAGTACAACGATGTAGCCTCTGTTTTAATTGCGTGCAACCATACCATCAAGCTTCTGTATGCAAGAGGTCCTTGTGCAGGGAGTGTTATGGTAAACATAACACTCTCATTCATATTTCTACCACAAATGATATACAACATTTACAATCTGAATCGATTCCGATGAAAGAAGCAGAGACTATGAGCGTAAATAGTACTCAACAAATATCGCAATCAATTACGTTGTTGCCGACAGCTATGGTTATGGTATATGATGCAGTCAGAAATTTACAACCTTGTAGGGTATTATTAGATTCCGGTTCACAAGGCACTCTTATTTCCGAGGCCAGTGTGCAACGCCTCCAACTTAAACGGGTATTTGATAAAACATTATTGTATGGCGTAAGCTCACTTAGAGGTAACAGTACACGAAGCAAGGTGTATATACAGATTAAGACGCTTCAGAACAATTTAATTAACGCAGATGCACTGTGCATGTTGAATTTAACATAAGATCTGCCTGCATACGATATCGCTAGTGACAAACTATGAATCTTTGACAATCTTAAGTTTGCTGATCGAAACTATTGTAATCTTGGAAAAATCGACATTATATTAGGTGCTGACGTTTTCAGTTATTGTATATTGCCAGGGAAGTTAACACATCCGTCTGGGTCACCATCAGCAATCAACACGGTATTTGGATGGGTAATACTAGGAAGGCTAGAAGATTTGACAGATCATCTCATCCTATCTGCACACACTTTAATTGGTTTGAGCAAGCAGATTCAACGTTTCTGGGAAATCGAGGATCTCCCGAATTCAGAGAGACATCTCACAACAGAAGAACAAATGGCTGAGAAGCATTATAAGCAAAGTTTTACACGTGATGCCAGCGGACGTTACGTCGTTAGACTCCCATTGAAAAACCCGGAGGAGGTATTTGGTGATTCACGCACAGTAGCACTTAAGAGACTAAGGTCAATAGAACGCCGGTTCACCAATGACGTTAATCTTCGGGATGACTACACAAAATTCATTAGTGACTATCTCAAGTTGGAACATATGAAACCATCATCAAGCCAACAGCCGAAAAATGTATATTTCATTCCTCACCACGCCGTCATGAAGCCCACTAGCACAACAACAAAGTTGCACGTGGTTTTGACGCATCATGCAAGACGGTAAATGGTATGTCCCTTAACGACAATCTGCTGGTAGGGCCTACGATTCAAAAGGATCTGTGCGAGATCATTGTCAACTTTCGAAAGAATGAAATTGCATTTTGCGCTGATATCGAAAAGATGTACCGCCAAATATTGGTGCATCCAGATGACCATTCCTTACAACGTATTTTGTGGAAAGACTCCAAAACAGATCAAGTAATTGAATACGACTTGCAAACGGTTACTAATGGTACATCAGTAGCACCATTTTTGGCCATTCGATCATTGCATAAAATCGCAATTGACAATCAAGAATCTTATCCCGATGTCACCACAACTATAAAAGAAAACTTTTATGTAGACGATTTAATGGCTTCGAAATCGGCTCTTGGTAATGCATTGGTTATAAAAAATGACCTCTGCAGCATTTTGGGGAACGCCGGCTAACATCTCCGCAAATGGGTTTCAAATTCAAGGGAATTTTTAGAAGACATTATTCCTCAAGACCGTGAAAGATCGTTGGAAACAATAATCGATACTACGCAGACGGTCAAAACGATTGGACTCTTATGGGATACAACAAGTGATTCATTTAAATACAGCGTAAGTCTTCCAAAAGCTGAACCCGCTGTCACAAAGTGTACAATGTTGTCAGACATTGCAAGGATTTACGATACATCACGCAACTACAAAATCTACCAAAATGGACTCAGAAAGTAAAAAAAACACATCTGCGCGGTGCACACCCGGGAGAAGTGTAACCTTTTTTAAATTAAACTAAGGAAGATTTCCAACCTTTTTTAATTTTATTAATCAAATTTCTACAAAAGATACGAGTGGTTTTTGATAACTAAAGTATGAAACATATGAAACGTCGACGGGTACACTAATTATTTGCCCATTAATTCCGTATTGCCCATGAACGTGTCGCAACCGCCTTATTTGCCTGAAAGGAATTCGTGGAGAGACGAGTCTCGGTAATTAAATGTAGTGGTGGCAAAGGCGCAGGTGTCTTTAAATATTAAAAACC
>JAPVRG010111371.1:0-15725 GCA_029783565.1 Rhagoletis cerasi | reverse complement strand
TATTTTACTTTATTTTACATAGATGAGCGAAGTTGTGACCTTTTGCTCCTCAAGCCTAATTGTGGCGAAATATCAGGTAATTCAATGTGACGTGATGTGAAAGAATGTCATGTCACGCTATGCCAAATGATGTTTTCATTGAATCCACATAAAGTTATATAATTTCATGTGGTGAAACTGGGTGTGGTGAGTTGCGGTGTGGTGAGCTTAAGAGGTGTGGTGAGTTGATGTGTGGTGAATTTAACATAAAATGACATGGCATGACATAACATAATATAACATAACACATCATAACATAGCATAACACAACATATTCAGTTCCTTTTCTCTGCCTCTTATCTTCATCTCTATCACTTTTTCTATTTCTGCCTTTGTCTCGTTTTTTGTCTTTATTTTTATCTTTATATTTATCTTTTCATCCTCATCTTTAAATTTATCCTTACTTTCTCCTTTACCTCCGTCCTAATCTTTATCTTCATTCTTTTCTGCATCTATGTACATATTCTCACCCTCTTTTGCCATTATATTAAATATTTGAATTTACCTTCTTCTTTGTCTTTATCTTTACGAATCTTTATTATTATTTTTATATTTTCCTTTATTCCTTTCTTCATCTACATATTCAACTTTTCCTTCATCATTGCATTAATTTCAATCTAAATTGTTCTTACACTGTGCTTCGCGTTTTATTATCAATATTGAAGCATACATTTAGGAGGCATTTCCGCCTCAACCATGTACATGTATGACATTGGTATTGGTGTGACTTTTGAATTAATTTTTTCGCTCTACTTTAAACTAATTTGAAATTTGAAAAATTGTCTGCACATCAGCATCAAAGTACCTTGCTAATGATGTATAATTCATTATACCTTGGAATTATAGTTTAGCCGTAAAAGGGGTGTAAAGGAAACATGATTGCCTATTTATATTACACAAATTTCCTATCGGTTTTCATGAATGTATACCAATTGCTATCGATTAGTTTTACTTGACCAATTATTTTTGTTTTGAACTCAATATACATTTACTTGGGGAATAGGGTTGGCAGACGTATCCCATTTCTACTTTTTGTTCCCCTTGCTACAGAAGAATTTCAGAATTTTCAATCTGGCACCCTTATTGGGGAATCTTCTGAGGAAGATAAAACCTGTATTTCTTTTGATTAAGTTGATTAGCTTACAGCCGCACTCAGAGTCGTTTAATGATTTTCCTCAGTAACGATTTGAGAAAATTTCAAATGTAAAATCGTTACTGAGGAAAGCCTTTAGTAATCATTAAACGACTCTGAGTGCGGCTGTTAGAGCTGGAAAAGTATGTAAATGTAGTAAAATTTAGAGATTTTTTCATTAAAAATTTAATTTTTATCAAAAGAATTAACATAGTTAATAACTCAATGTTCAAAACATATGGAACATAAACCAATATAACAATAAATATTACTTTTAATTAATTTTTATTTTCCAAACCGTCATTATCAGTAACAGCTTTGTATTGGCGAGGCAATTACGTTAATTAATTGTTAAAGAAACTCAAAAGAACAGGTTTCCATGCGTTATCCAATCCTCTGAATATTTCTCCAGATTTAACCCTCTAGTTACCAAAAATAAATTAAACATTTTAGTGCAAATTCGAAGAACAAGTCCATTCAACTAATTTCTTTTAATTTTTCTATAAATGGTAATATGTTAACTCTTCACATTTAAAAGATTTTTTCCGTGGAGTACAAAACAGGTTGTGTTCAGTGTGAAAAAATTATTTTACGAAGAAGGTGGTTTTTGTTCACTAATTAAGATTATGTATAGTTGGCTTATTCCCATAAAAAAATATTTTTAAGTAGTCTGAGGTATGCAGGAGCAAAAAAAATATTTAACAGTTTTAATTGTTTGCTTGTGCTACCGCGGAAACCGTCTGTAGGCGGGCATATGCAGTGCGGTACAAAAAATTGTTTTCAGTTATTTTGAATGTGCAGTTTTAGATTCATACGAATGAAATTTATCTCTTTATTAGAATGATTTCGCGTTGGAAGCTTAATCATAAGAACAATAATTCTGGTTTTATGGATCATTTCGTGCTCATACTAAGAATTTTTTTACAGCTAACTGCATAGCATCGGCCACAAGCGGGGTACCAATTTTTGGGACTGTAGGTCTATGAAGAAAAAATTAAAGTGCATTTAAGTTTTATGGGCTAAATTAAGTTCACAAATGAATTTTATTTTTAAAAATCTTTTCTATACACGGTCAATCGACTTTTCACAGGAGATCCTTTGGTTTAGAAATTTTCAAAGGTTTCCAAATGGAATGAAATCATTTTAACATATTCATTTTTTTAACTCCTTTAATTACTTAGAGAGCTAGCAAAATCAAAAACTTTCCGGTTCAGTATTTTTTCGTGATTGCACTTAGAAGTTAGGGGTTGATTTTCTGAGCTGCAAGCTTGTGAGGAGACTTGTAACATGCGACAGCTTCTATTTCTTGGAACTGAAGATCTTTGATGATGTTTCACATAGTAGAAGTTTTTGATCTTCAGCATAATAAAGTCGTCTGTACGGCGAGTACTTTCTCTTGGAAGATCCCTGCAGTCGTTCACTGAAAGCCGCCTTTTCGCTGTGAGCCGAGAAAAAATACTTTATTTCGAACTTAAAGAGTTTTGTAAACTGCTGGAACATTCGATTGGAATTTTAATAAAAAAATATGTACAGATTTTCCACTATCCGGAGCCAAAAAAAATGGATTTAATTCTACTAAAGTAACTATTGTATTATATTATCATCCTTAAAAAAAAAGTTGTAAAATCAGTATTCCTCAGATAAGCCATAGATAAGATATAGATTGAATTTTCGAAACGTAGATGCAGTTCAATATGTTTTGGTCGCCACAATGTTTTATTAATCCTTTTCGTGCCATCAAAGGCGTCTTTATAATCGACAAAGAGTGTGTATCTATTCCCCTCTCGCGGGACTCTTCCAAGATTTTGAGTATGGGGAATACGTGTGGTGGATTTTCAAGGCATACAGTCACACTGATAAGCACCCTTTACTTAATTAGAGCCTTTCACGCAAAACGCACGACGAGATCTTATAGCTGATGATTAGAGAGCTTATCCTGCGGTAGTTGGTGCATATAGCGCAGCCGCCAGCGACAAATAACGCAAATTCTTATGGCGGTGTTAATTGCTGCACCATTAGTGTCGGTTCTGTTTTCATTAGTATCATACAACAAGAAATTTCCTTTTTAGCCGACTTCAAAAAAGGGAGGAGGTTATAAATACGTCGGAATATATATTTTTTTATGTATGTTACCGGATTACTTTGGCCCACGGGAACCGTTTTAGATAATTCTTTTTTTATCGGAAAGGTGGTACTTCAAGGGCGGTCCCGTACTAATTTGGTTTAGTTCCGATCATTTGATCATGAAGAAATCAACGGTTATACTAAATTTTTATATGAGAATTGAAGTTGGTTTTATTTTTTGCTTAAAAATTACTTGTTTGAGACAAAATATTTAGATTTGTAGATGTCGTAATGAGTTTTTAAACAACATAAATGGGGGCTGTCATTTCTGCGTATCCAGCCGACAAGCTTATGTATTATGTTCATATTTTCTATTTGCAGTTTACATTGTACCTAATAGCAGTTTAGCATCCGAAATTTGCAATTACTGGCGCTTCATAATACCATAAAGCGGAAATGATTATAGCTAATTAAGAAAGTTAATTAATTAAATACGCCGTTGGCAACACCAATTGGTAAAACTTAATGAACTTATGAAAGTAATAATTTAACTGTTTTCATATTTCTACACTCACAAATACAACATATTTTTCTACAAGCATTAGTACATTAGGGTGGTTTTAGTGAATATAGGTGGATTTTAATTTCTGCAATTTATATGTGATTTGTTTTGTCATTAAATTGAATTTGTTGTTATATGTGTTTTTCGGTTCATAAAGTGTTTTTTGTTGCAACAGTTTAAATAAACACTACCCCTGAGGATGCTAAAAAAGTTTTAGCGAAACGTGTGGTAAAAAGTTGAATAAAGTAGTTTTATTCGCACTAAAACTCAACAGATCAGACCAGCCTATTAACATAATGTTTTTTTTTCAGTTTTCAACATGAATTTTCGCAATATTTAACAAACATATTCGACAAATGCCTCAATTAATTTTTAACAAGTAAAGAAGTTTAGGTTCAGGCGAACCCGAATATTAAATACCCGGCGCATGCATTAAACATCGTTTCTTTCACGATTCTGAAACCTACCGTTATGTGAGAACAGGGGTGTTTTTTTCCTTTTTAAGACATTTTCGGTAATATTCTCAGTTAGACTTAAAGAAAGTGTTTGGTAGAAATCTATAAAGAGATTGTTGTGAGTACCAACATTGAGTAAATTACCGTTTCTAAATTTCAAAATATAAAATTTTCATATTTCTTAAATTTACCGTTGTATGAAAAGTGGGCGTAATTTAGCCCGATTTCAAAACTTTTCAACACCTTGCTTTTTTGTGTCAAGTACATTCATTACACCGAGTTTGGTATTAATTGATAAAACGGTTACCGAGATACACATATGTAATCATAAGTGGGCGGTGACACGCCCATTTTCTAAAAATTTGTTATAATCGTATTTCTTGATAAGAAGTTATTGCAAACATAAATCTTGAGTAAATTAGCTTCAGCAGTTGCCGATTTATCACAGATTTCGTATTTCTGTAAATTACCGTTATATGGAAAGTGGGTTATTGTCAACGATTTCAAAACTTTTCAACCCATTTCTATATGCTGGACTAAGAACACCTGTGCCATGTTTGGTTGAAATTTGTAAAGCGGTTACCGAGATATACATATAAATCCATAAGTAGGCGTGGCTACGCCCATATTTGAAAAATTTATTATGTGCTTATTGCTTGTTAATATATTTCGATTCCCTTAGGCTGTTACAAACAACCGTTATGTGAACAAAGTTAATATATCCTTGTGCACAAGTGTGCTCGGGTATAAAAAAAAATATTTAATTCGTAATACCACATAAGCCTCGCCAGAAGGGCACATAGTCCGAATCTGACTAAGCAGAATCGTACATTTTTGAAGAAAATTAATATAATTGATTTTAAAGTCAATAAAATTATCTTTCATTTGATGGTAAATTTATTGCAATAATCCAAAGCTAAAGCAAGGAAAGTTGTAGTTCGAATAGATTAAAGCTTTCACAATTGTATTTTTACACTAAATGGCATATTTCTAGAAGTGAGCACTTGTAAAAATCGAAAGTCGATTTTATAAACAGGCCTATCACTGATTCCGAACGAACACCGACGTGAATAAATCTCCCGTTACGAATTCGGGAAAAATGCTATCATCAATTCCGACGTTTTCGTAGTTAGTGCTGCCAGCTTTGTAAGCTAAGGTCGAATCCGTGCTACCACATTTTTAAACGAAATTCAGATGTTTTTTGTTTATCTTGTTCGTATAATATTTTTTCGAAAAACTGTCCAAATTGAGTTTTTCTCGGAATCAATGATGCCAATGTCCCGAATTTCGAAATTACGGGAGAATTTCGTGGACAGGTCGGAATTGATAGTAGCATTTTCCCGACGTTTTCACGTCGGTATCTCCGACGAAAGTGATAATAGACCTGAAATGAATGTGGAATCGAAGAAAAGCGGTAAGTGCTTCCCCTTTCTCTTCTAGTAGGCATTACTTTAACATGGGCAAGACATTGGCGGTAATGGCTTGCAGATGACATTGCATTCCTCGTAATGGGTTAAAGAAGCGAAAAACAGTTTAGACATTCTAAGTAATACCTTCAAGACCCCGTTCTACGCAAAGCGATTCCAGATTTTATGCTAGGAACGTATTCTAGAAGGTATTTCTTTAGAATGTGTAAACTGTCTTTCGCTTCTTTGACCCATTACGGGGAATGCAAAGTCGTCTTAAAGCTACATATTACCGCCAATGGCATGCCCATGTTATAGTAATGTCTTCTCGATTCCACATTCATATCTGAGGTTGTCGCGTTTTTTGCTGAGAGGAGAAAAAGTTGCATTCATAATCTTATTATTAATACACACAGTTGTTAAACGACCGAACTTCAAAAGTTATGGATGTACATACATACATTCATATGTATGTGCATATTTTGGTAGATATTATAGTTAGTGAATGCTGTTCGACAACTTAAGCATCCCCCAAAGCAAAGAAATGTAATTTGCTTTATGAAAAAATTTACTCTACACTTTATCTCGTACCAAAGCAGAGTGAGAAACATTTTTTTTACAAATCAATTAAAAATCGATTATTATGTTTAATCTGTAAAATATAACCGCGACTCTTTCATCTTTGAATTATTATCATACATTTTTATTATTATTGTTGCTTAAAAACTTTTAATTTCAAAAATTTTGTTGACCTTAATGACACTATTTGCTTTTTGAAAAATGGAAAAGGCTCCAAATTCGAAAGGCGAAGTCGCACGATTGGTGCATTTGTACAGATTTGTACACTTTGACAGTTACGGAGTGGGCTTTGGAAATTTTTTTATTGAGTTGAACTCATGAAATTTCTAGGCAACACCACTCTATGACTGCCAAAATGTGCAAATCTTTAAAAATGCACCAATCGTGTAACACGGCCTTAAGCTGCTATATTGGGGATACCCACATCTTCTCATCAGCCTTTCTAGACCTGAGCGGGATTCAAAAATATAATGCTAACATCCAACCAAATAATTCAAACCTGGATCCCACCTTGTGGAAGTACGCACCCCTTACCACTCAGGTTAGGCAGCGATTTCTAATTTAAAAGTTTCTAAAAATCCTTTACTCTTTTATGTTGCTATAATTCTAATTTTGTATTTCCGTGAAAATTGTCTTGGATCACATCCCACACACTTCTCTATCTACATAGTATTATTCCAAATTTTTGCTTAAATAAGTTATTGCATAACCGGATAAAAACTAAACACTTACGGAAACCCACATCTGTGAAAGGAAGCTCACAAATTGTTTTTCGAAAATTATTCAACTGCATCATTGTTTGCTTCAGAGACCCATTTTTTCATGCTATTTGGCT
This sequence comes from Rhagoletis cerasi, assembly GCA_029783565.1. NCBI lineage: Eukaryota > Metazoa > Arthropoda > Insecta > Diptera > Tephritidae > Rhagoletis > Rhagoletis cerasi. The sequence continues at coordinate 8,653 of JAPVRG010111371.1, read as the reverse complement.
TCCAATAAATATCTGAAGGCTACTTTTATCCGCTTTTTTTGTTCTCTTACGTTTTTTCTTGCTACCCTCAGACAAAGGCACGAGTAGCTGGATGAACTTTACAGCGATATAGACCTAATGCGGCGGATTATAATACAGCGGCTCCGCTGGCTCGAATGGACCGAAACGCTTCAAAGTGGATCCCTCTGTTTGTAGCAGAGGAACAGGAAGACATTTTATTCGCTGGATAGATCAGGTGGAGAAGGACATCACTTGATATTTTCAATTGGAATACCCAAATAACTAAATGAGTAAGGTCCCTAGTTTACAGGGTACAAGATTTCTGTTCTGCAAAACTTTTGTCACTACTTTTGTCATAGCCACGGTTGAAAAACACTGTGACTGCAAAGTCATAGTCACAAATAACGTTGTTCCTCAAAAGTCACGAGATCGTCCATCTCTACTCTTTGTAAGTATGTACGTGCATATGTATGTTCCAACTTGCAACTTCAACCGATTGAATATAATAGCTTTGTTCCAATACTCCATGAACTTACAGGTTTTTACACGAACTTACAGGAAGTTACAGGAAAAATGTTCCCGTACTCCAAATTTCTCCAAAATCCTGTAAATGAGAGTGATTTTTGGAGAGTTGTGTAGAGAATGAAGTTGCAAGATTTTACCCGAACTTTTTCTTCTGGTAAACTCGTGAAAAGTGTCAAGCAATCACTGGTTGACGTTTTTACAGGAAAAATGCTTTTTTGTTCCCCTACTTTTTGTTGTTACTCACTTTTTACTCTCACTTCAGAGAGTAATTTTCCTGTTTGACAGTTTTACAGGATTTTACCCGAAAAGTATTGGATCAGAGCTAATGAAATTTTGTCACAATATACTCAGAACATCTGACACCATAGGCAGACAAGCGGGCATGGCACCGCCCATATGCGTGGAATTTTTAATTAGCTATAATTTCGGAACCATTAGTCACACAACTTTTAAACTTGGTATAAAGACGTGTCTATGGTAAATGCTTTTACTAAGGTATACATATATAAATGAGTTTGAGTAGACATATCTAAAGTAGATGCTTATAAATATAAAAGAGTTTGTACAAGGGTAGATGCCTATAATAAGGTACTTATATATTGATAAGTTTGTACAAGTGGGCGTGGCACATCCTACAGTCCTGAAATCTTTAATAAGCTATAACTTCCCAACCGTAAGTCACACGATATTGATATTTGGTGCGGAGACAGAACTAAAATAGCCGCTTATAGTAAACTAATGAGGGATGAGAGTATAAAAGAGGGCGTGGTACCTGCCATAGACGGCACACGTTCAGAGAATGATAACTTTTAACCAATAAGTCGTTGCCATACAATCTTAATTTAAAAATCGGAGCGCCTTTTATGCTTCTTTCGTTACTTTGATCCACTTAACCTTTATAATGGAACCAGATTGGTAGTAAAGAAAATACCAATATTATTCAAGCAAGAATTATTACTGGACAATGGCAAAGGAGAATATGTTTCTCTGTCAGGAGTCCGATTAATTTCCACAGACCTTCCACTTGAATTTAAAAGGATTCAGTATTCTCTGAGGCTTTGCTTTGCATATGTTTTAGTTCAAGCCAATATACAGGGTGACAAGAAATAATGGAGACAAACATTTTTGGAAATTTTGGACTTCAAAATGGCCTCCCTTGGCACCAAAGCAGAGCTTTAAACGTTTTGTGAAATTTTCGGCCACACGCCGCAGCTCCTCTAGCGAAATAAGATCCCATTCACGGCGCAGTAATTGCTTTAGGTACTCCAAACTTTTCTGTTGCTTAGCACAAGCCCTGGTCTCCAAAATTGACCAAATGCTTCAATCCATAGGATTAAGATCTGGTGAGTACGGTGGCCACTTTGCAGCTGGGATAACGTTCGGAAAATTTTCTTTGCACCAGTCTTGTACTTCTGATGCCCTGTGAGCAGGAGCGGAGTCCTGTTGGAATGCCCATTTCTGTTCACGAAAATGCTCTTGGGCCCAAGGAAGTACCACAACCTCTAAAATGTTGCGACGGTATGGATAAAACGATACCATGCAAGTATCGATACCTGTACTTGGAAGTAGGATCGAAAGAAAGTATCGATACCTACTTAGTATCGGGCTAAAAGTATCGATACCTACTTATATCGATATTTGTGTTTATATACAAATTTAAATATGTTTCTATGTTTGTTTGAATAAAAAAATGCTATAACATATCTATGAATTTGTGTCAAATTAACTTATGTGACTATCATTTTTGTTTTTAACCGATTGGTTGGCGGAGAAAATCGCTCATATTTATAAGCCTTGTTGTTCCAATTCCGGTCAACTTTTGCTTACACTGTACTGCTAAATTGTTATCCCCCTGTTCAATGTTCAAATGCGGACTAAATGATGCCAAATCGTTTGTAGGTGATTGATAGATGACATTCAGTCTCCTTCAATGCTCGTAATATAAATTATTAATGCAAACCCGTTTTGGAGAAGTGTATTGTACCTAAATTGAGTCAAGTGTACCGAATGTACTTTTATCTACTCTTTAATTTAAAAATACTATTTTGAATATCGCAATAGTTTGTAGGTCTATGATAGACAAAAATTAACGTTTGATAGATCTTCCCATTTCTAAAATAAAAAAAAAAATAAAAAGTTCTATATTCTACGGAAGTTTCTTTTTCATTTCAAAGACGTAATGTTCCAAATTCCGACTAAACGATCACATATTATTCACTTACAAATGATTCTGCATCATTTAGTCGGCATTTGAACACTCTAAAAAAAATAATAAAAAAACAGGGGCTAACTTCCGTAGAAATATTGAACTTTTTATTTTTTTTTTGTTTTAGCAATACCAAGATCTATCAAACATTAATTTTTATCTATCATAGACCTACAAACAACCTACAAACGAATGAGATATTCTAAATAATCTTTTTCAATTAAAAAGTAGCTAACTTCTCGATGACCAATTTGCAGGTTCATTCGCTAGAGTTGTCAAAAGTGGCGTCACCCCAGCGTTGACGCCTTCTTACGGGTTTCATTGGTAACTGAAACGCCTAAAATTTTTAACTATTCTCAGTAATAATTAGGTTGAAAAGTTAAAGTCCGCGAATAAAATTGTCACTGAATTGGGTTTCAATACAAGTACTTTCTTCCGATAACTACTCATTACTCGGTACAAAAGTATCGATATCAAAATTACTTGGTATCGGACGAAAAGTATCGAGTATGTACTTGTATTTACTAGCAACGTTTTGTCCATATGCGACGGTAAACATCCCTATTGATTTTAACCTACTGATCCACGAAAATCAGAGGTGTTTTTCCGGATGAACAAATCCCAGCCCAAACCATCACAGATTTGGGATTTTAACGGTGCTCGATGATGTGTTATGAACCAGGAGCTTGTGCCGACCACATCCTAACATTTTTACGGTTGTGCACTTGCTCAATGGCAAACAGTTTCTCATCAGTAAACATAATTTTTTCCCAGCGAGCATCTGCAGCACGAGGTAAGAGTTGTCGACATCTTTCCAGCTGTACTTTTTTGTTTTCATCCGTAAGCAACTGCGCTCTTGGAACAGTTTCACGACCAACACCAGTTTCGCGGGCAATTTTGCTCATTGAACGCCTTGAATTTCGCTTAAATCGCTTTTTAATTATCTGGCGGTTCCTTGTTCTGTTGACAGTTCGTTTTCTTCCACGTCCCGTATGATCACCTTCATGGCCAAGTTCATTGAACCGCTGAATTGGCTTGGTTTGGCGAGGAACGTTGAGCAACCGAACAATTTCACATTGTCGTATTTCTTGGCGATACAATTCCCAAATAGCAATTCTTTTGTTCGAAATTTCAAACCTTTTGATTAGCGAACGTAATGAACTCTGATAACTAAATTGCTGATAACTAGATTAAGTAGAGAATTCAACGAGATTTAAATTTTACAGTTATGTTGGTGCATGCACGAGTACGACCTCGTTGAAGTTTGTCCCCGTTATTTCTTGTCACCCTGTAACTATTTTATACTAAATGCACAAGGAAAAATATATGGTGGTCACCCGGGCGGGTATCGGTAAAGCAGGGATAACAAAAAAGACATGGTTAAGATGAGTGTATATTACGAATAAATAAAAACTAAAATTATTTCCTTTCTCTGCCGAAGCAAATATTGCTGAATGGTTAAGAAAGGAAATTCTCAATGGTCCCCTGGGTAATCCTAAGTTTAAGTAAGCTTAGAACTTTAGGGTGTTTATGCACTGCTCATTTTTATCCAGACGATAAGGAGTTACTTTTAAGTAGGATTGCGAAAAGTTTCTGGCTGTCCACTGTCCCAACAGCTTTTCGACGTCGAACTGCAACAACCTAGTGATCGGAGGCGATTTTGGCTCCTCGGATGGGACGAAAGTACACTTTTTATATTGTTTTTTTTTTTTTACTTCAAAACAAGTAAAATCCTGCTTTGCAAAATTTAGGCTACTTAAGCAAGAAGCTTAGCGAATTTTGATAAATCCGTTCTTGAAAAGCAAATACTCAAACTTGTGCGGCCCAATTTCATGCTAACTTGGAACCAAATTTCGTTCAGGTATCTAAATTTTTACTCGAATCGCCGCGTACATGGACAGATAGCGGTTTCATTTGCTTTCAATTAAGACTTTTTGAGCTCCCGTCGAAAATATTTGTATATTCACAAAACGGAATGAGGTGTGTGGAAAAGGCACACAACAACAAACCATTTTTTTAAGCTGTAACCCACTTGTAACCGCTATTGTACACTCCAAGCAAGTGTTTTGCTTGATTTTCTAAGAAACTATAATCCCCTATTGCTACAGGCTGACCTCAGCACAAATTTTGCTAAGCTGCAAAATAATAAATTATTTTTAAGAGGTCATTATTGCTTTTCGTAACAAATAATTAATTTTTTACTTTACTTAGTGGTGAAAGAAGAAGAGTTAAAAGGGAAAAAGCTGAGCACATATGGTCCATTGTTAGTCTTTTTTGCTGGTATAGCTGACAGCGGGTGATTGACGTGCGCGTTGCATGCGAAGCAATCCAAAAAAAAAAACGGAAAATGGCAGAGAAGTAAAGGGAAGCATCCAACATCACCAGCTCAAACAAAGCGAACCAATTGAGTGTTGATATGGAGGCGGTCAAAGCTGCCGCTCGAGGCCAATGTGTGCTACGGTAATGAATGAAACACGCTGATGAACATTGAAAGCAAACGATTGGATAGCTAAAACTATTATTTTTTGCGTGATTGGGTCACTACTGGTGCGCAGCGCAACGGGAGTGATTTGCGAAAAAATTTTAATTTTAGTATTTACAAAAATTTCTTTATTTCTCAACTTCGCAATGACAAACAAAAAGTCTGCATAACGCAAAGCGTAATCAAAGAAAATCAAATTTAACAATTCCTTACGTCGTATGGAGTACAAACGCAAAGCATATGACAACTATGAAACATACATAACAAAAACAATGCTAAATAATCAACAAAACAACAACTATCTCAGCCTATTTGAAATTGGGTGGCAAGTAAGCATTGTTAGCGGCATGTCCACCGATGACACCACCGCCAATACCTGAACCGAAACCAACAACAGCACCTGCACCGGTGCTGGCGCCTGCACCAGCTCCACCAACATCGCCGCCGCCCAGCGATCCAATAACAGAGCTGACTGGAGCGACTCCCTCGTCGGTGACCTGGCTGCTGCCGCCAAGCGCATCGTATTGCGCCTGGATTTCCTGTTGCGCATGTTGGGCTTCTTCGGCAGTCTTGTACTTGATGAAGAAAACTTCGGGTTTGGTGGTAACTGAGGGCTGCTCAAGCACTTGGGCATCGATCTCGGTGCCATCGGTTTTCTTGTTGAGCACATAGATGACAGTCTTCTCCTCGTTGATGGCGGGCGTGATCTTAATCGAAGCCTTCTTATGCGAGCGGTATGGTGATTTGATGAACACTACATTGTAGTTCTTGCGTGGCACGCCGACGGTGATGTGTTTCTCCTGGTATTGCTCGTCATTTTCTTCGGGCGCAGTGTGGATGAAGAAACGTTTAGAAACGATAGCTTGTTGTTGCTGTGCCACAGCGCCACCACCATGACTGAAGAAACCCTGTATAGCGCCACCGCCACTAGCAGCTACATTGCCGCCGTGCAAGAAAGCACCGCCTGAGCTAGAAGACTGACCGAACTGTGTGTAAGTACCCTGTCCCTGAGAGATGAGACCAGCAGCGCCGGAGCTAACACCAGCGGAACCTTGGTTATAGTTGTAGCCTTGGGGCGCGGCGACGGCCACGGCGGACAAGCACAAAACCTGCGGGAATAAAATGAGAATTATTAAAGCTATGGCTTGAAGGGAAGAGCTCGTCCAAGTAATCCTCTGAAGAAATGCTTACAATGAATCCACGCATTTCGCTGCTTGGGGTTTTTGGGGATAGTTGTGGTTGATGTGACTGAAGTTGTTTGATTTACTTGAAGCTTTGCTTTGAACTGATGAACTGTGGCGCAGTGCACTTCTTTTATAGCTAAGAAACGATATCGTAACGCTGCTGATGAACCTGACAAGAGTACATCATCATTACAGCATTTCACCGTGTTCAACAAGCCACCCCGAAAATGCCACCAACCGTAAACGCCTCCTCAGCATCCGCAACAACTATGCTGAATGGTTGCCTCTCCACGCTTTCCGCTTTCCGCTTTGCTGATAGATTTCTTGTAGCTACTCGTATTATTGTTGTTACTGTTTTGCTTAGTAATCCCCCTGTAGTTGTGGCAGCAAGCACTTTTGGCCAAATTTCGGCGCTCTGCTTGCACCAATCTGTTCCGCAGAGTTCGTCGCAGATCAGCCGATTTTAGGTTAATTACTCAGCTCGTTGCTTTTATTTCTTATTCGTCGTGTATGAGCAGGTATGTACAATGTACAATGTACATGCATATATATGCATGTATGTGCGCAGCTATGTAGATATGTACGTTAGATACTCTGACACTTTGATACTAGTTTGTTAGGCTCTCGTTTTTGCTCATTTGATTAACTAGCGGATCGAAGGTATTTTAAATTAAAAACTAATCCTAGCATATCCAATGACCTATGGTCAGCTTAGGAGAGACCAACGCACAGTGGGAAAAGTTATACTTTACGTGGATAGGCCATGAGAGCCAGAGTAGCTCATCTGCAAAAATAGTAAACATGATGAAGTAATAAAATAAACTATTACACTACATAGTCGACAAATTTTGACGTAATCGCGTTAACTTTAGAAAAAAATGTTTTCTAACACGAAACAATACCCATTTTTTCAAAGAAGCGTTTCCGAGATTTTTTTGAAAAACGTGTTTTTTGGTACCTTCCACAGTTATTTGTCAATATCTTTTGAGAAAATTATCTAATCGACGTATTTTTCACAAAATCACACATTTGGTCGAAAATAATGAACTGAATTTTTTCGTTTGTGTTGGTTAGAGTCTTCTCGAATTCGCGTTCAGCAGTAAGAAATAAAATTAAAAAAAAAATTAAAAAAATAAAAAAATTCAATTTCCGACTAAAAATGTGATTTTGTGAAAAATACAAAGTTGGAATTTACTGCAATGATTTATCTTTTACACAAATTTAAAAAAAAAATTCAACAAAATTTTTGTTACTAAAAATAAGCATCTAAAAATGTGTAATTTTCAAAAATGATTAAAAATTCCACTTTTTTCGATTTTGGTCGCTAGTAACAGTAATAATTTTTATTTAAAGCGTCGATTAGATGATTTTTTCAAAAGATATTGACAAATAACTGTGAAAGGTAACAAAAAACAAGTTTTCGGAAAAAATCTCGAAAACGGTTCTTTGAAAAAAAGGGGTTTGTTTTCATATTCAGCGACCCAAAGTGAGCTTAGAAAATACTTTTTTACAAATGTTAATTTTTCGTGTAAAGTAGTGTTATTTTAGCATTTGGTTGGTAAACTTCAATAAATTTAATTAAGCTATCTGTTGTTAACTATTACATCATGAAAAATCTAAATCGTGGTTACCCTGGCAATAAGCAATATCTTTTGAACTATATTTTGCTGCGAACACTCCGTTTTTTTTTTTCAGAAATATAGTTGGGCTACTCTGGCTGTCATGGCCTCATATGTACATCACTCTCTTCAAAGTGATTGTCTTTTCAAATAGTCGCTGTTGAAATTGATATTTGGTGGCCGATGAAATCGAGTGGTTGAAGGTGTATCAGACCACTCGGGAGTGTGCCGGGTCGATTAATTTTCCGAGCAACATTCAAAACATACGAGTATTTTTCGAGTATCACACACGCACACCTTTGAGCATCATAGAATTGATTTATATGATTGAGCAGAATCTCGACAAACGAACCAAATCTTATAACTTTAAACGAGTTATTCTTGTATATTTGTATATTTATACAGTTGTATATTTGTATATTTGTATATTTGTATATCCACTACTATCTCAGGAACGACTCAACCGATTTGAATGAAATTTGGTATATGGGTAATATGCTTTGTTTTAAGATTTTCTATTTTGGTGTTGCCACTTGGGCTGGTTCACAGGGTTGCCACCTATATCAATTTTTTTTTAAATATTAAGCAATATATGGCAATATGGATATCAAATGAAAGGTATTTTAGGCCGTATACC
>JAPVRG010111295.1:0-13961 GCA_029783565.1 Rhagoletis cerasi | reverse complement strand
TTTTTAAAATCGAATATCTCCAAAACGGTTAAGTTTTTGGCATCATGTCATATGACCAAATTAATCAGAAATTAACTAAATAAAAATATATTTTAGTATACCAAGACGACTTTTACCAGGTAACCCTAAAGTAAAGTACATATGTATATACATGTATGCACATTCGCGTGATTGTTTACCTCAGCTCACTGTGGTTTGTTAGCAAATACGCAAGCGTTAATAGCACATAATGGATGCGGTAAGTTTCAGTAAACGATGGCAATACATTGAGTCTTTCGCGCCTTCACTGATAAATGATAGTTGTTTGACAGGCTTAAGTAAACTACTTAATTTTGCGTCAAGCAAAATAATCAAAAGAAGAAATTTGGGGTATCTTCACGCTGTTGGTTTTTGGATTCAGACCGCAAGATTGTGTATGCATGCAGAGGGAAAGAAGGACATGTGGAAATTTCTGCTTGGGCTGGTAAACTATTTCTAGTTAGCGGAAACTGTAAAAAAAGTTGTGAAAACATATGATAAGAGTTGGAGCTGATTAATAAGATTTTATTTGATGTGTATTTTGTAAAAAGCAATTAATAATTGACGTCATATACATACATATGTATGTATGTATATGTGTGTATACGCGAAAAATGGACTTTTAATAGAGTGTTGAAAAAGTTCAGGGGACAAGGTACAAGATTCAAAAGATTTTCTGAGAAGGTCAAGCTCAACCGTTAGGTCTTTTTTGAAATTTGTCTCACAGCCTGACAGAAACTTTAATGTTATTAAATTACTGCAGAAATCTTTTTAAGAGAATAACTTTCCTCTTATATATCTTCTTCACGATATGAAGCTTGGTCTAATCGTCTTTCTTTTTGAGGTTTTGACGCCCTATTCACAGATATCCTGGACCATGGAACTGCGCTTCCTTGTCTGCTTCTTTTCCGCGGACATCTGTACGTGCTCAAAACTACCAATCCAAATACTCGTTAACCCGTCAGTGACCACTTAAATTGATTTCGAGTTTTTGAGTTTAGGGAAGTTTGGCATGGCAGTTTCAAGGAGCAATCCAAGCTTTAGTTAAGTCGCCTTTCAATACCATCCATGCTTTCATGTTAAATTATTCACTTCTTATCTTCTTCCGGTAACAAAAGTAGGTTTATAGCCTTCATTCTGTATTAGCTTGTTCCCACGGGAGTTGTACTTCTACTCCACATAGTGTTTTGTAAATTAGTGCCGCAACCCACTACTAGGCCCTTACCATTCAGCTCGGCACATAGTGTGTCGTGCGGAATAAGCCAAATGGACAAAATTCATTACCGGATTTCTAGAAAATGGTAACTTATTAACATAAAGGATATCTCCAAAAGCCCTGACTGAAAACTTTTTGTTTTTATGTTTTATTTTTCAGCTGTCTGACAGCTCGCCCTCTATAATGCCACATCAAAAAAGAAATTCATGACAAAAAGTGTGTTCATTTATTTTTAAGAGATACACAAACGAAAATTTGGCAAGCCTGATTTTCTCATTGCTCTGAACTTCTGTAAGACCGCAACTTAAGAATCTAAAATCTGTAGGTTATTAAGTTTCTTATGATAAGGAAGAACGGTAAGTAATCGCCAACACGGTTTCTCATATAACAGGTTGGCCCAAATATTAAGTTAAGTTACGGAAATTATGTCTAGACTAAATGAGCTTTAAGTCTTTACGGCACTTTCATGCTTTCTTTTGCTTATGATTGCAAATTATATAAAACTTTGTTGAAAAATTTATGTTGAAAACCATTAGAGATGCATCGAAATTTTTCATCATATTTTTGACAAATATTATTCTATAGCTACATGGCTTGTCTAGACCAAGGGGTAGCTAGTAATTTTAATGATGACAACTGTTCACTTTACAATAAAATGACTGTAAAATAATGAACTAAAGTACTTCTTTGTTTTTAAAATATGCTATTTTTACGCAGAAGGCATGAACAAAAGTAAACCAATATATGCTTTTCCCATTTGTGCGACTTCAAAGCTTTTATAATCGTTTGCATAAATAAATTTTTCCCAGCTTACCGAATTTCAGCAACTGAAAAATGTTGCAAAATTCGCAAACAAGAACCAATAAAAAATAGCAGATGGTATGTTGGAGATCAGCATCCTTATTATATCCCAAAAGTATCCGTAAATCCTAGCTTGTTTTGCACGACACATTGTGCGACGCACTATGGTTCAGAACTCAATTTTAGTGCGTCAAATTTCTCACATAAGCAAAAACAATAAACCACCACTCATATTTACAGTAAAATATGTCAGTCATTATAAAACAAGAAATTTATCCTGAAAAGATAGGTACTTTTAATGTATGACGTTACCAAAGTAAGAAAATTATTTAAACAAAACTTTCGAAAAAAAAGAAAGTCCTTTGATCAAACGTGCACTTTTTGGTGTTTATTGCTCGTATTATTTTTAATCAAAATAGGCCTAGTTAGACTCGTTCGTCAAACGGACAGCTACAAATTTAAAAGGAAAAAATAAGTAATTTAAAGTTATTTAGAGAGTGGTTAGAATTAAAAATCTTAGTCAGGTATGCCTGCCAGATGCGATGAATCTCCTTAAAGCGCCACACGCTGAATTATTTAATGAAATTGATAGGACAAACTAGTATCGCCACTGACTCCAGTTTTTCTCTTAAACTACATTTGTTCTATGAACCTAACAGAGCAAAACACTTCAGATTTCAATGTAAACTATAAACTTAAATGTAGAAAATAGGTTGCTATATGTTTAAAAATTAAAAATAATTTTTTTGAAAAGCGAGCAGACTTTCAACGAAATAAAAACAATATTATGAAAAACAAAGTTTACTGTTTTTATGTGAGTGTTGGAAAAACGTAAAAATGTGCTTAGTACTTGGAAGTTCATGTATGTTTAACAAAAAATAAAAATACATTCATCTATAGAAAGCATTATCTCTGAAATATTATTAAAACGGATATTGTAACATAACTTTAAAATTTTGACTAAGTGGCAACCCCAAAATATGTCTGGATTAAAACACGTCAGATTACCTTTGATTTGACAATGATATTGTCATATTTTTTATAATTTAACGGAATGTGAATCTTAGACTTTTCTTTTGACCATAGGTTAGGCTATAATTCCGGTACCGGTAGAGGTATCGAAGCGAAACTTAGTTTCAAATGTGCCCCTTCTAAAGTAGATTACTGTATTAAAATTTGAGAATCCGCCATGGCTCGCAGGAGACACGAATTTGTTCATGCTAAGTGTGAGCTCAGAACCACTGTGCGACGTAATGAACTATCAAAAATGAACTAATATATGTATCTTCATACGGTACAGTTAACGATTTTTTATTGCAACGTCATTTTAGAAGCAGACTCTAGAATCATCGCGCATTTGACAGAGTACGGTACTATTTATAATGCATGCGCGCGGTCTTTCCGTCCCTCCAAAATTAAGGATGTCATCTCTAGAAATCTCTCCAGCGCACCCATGGCATACCTATGGTTCCTAAATTAGGATTATTTGGGGCTTTATGCGAAGTTTGCTATGCTCCAGATTATTTGGTAAAAGGTAACTTCTTACCTTTTTCTCCTTCTTTATCCTACAGTCCTGGGTAGCTTGAGAAACTTCAAACGGGCCGGCGTCAATGCCTAACAACAGCAAAGAGCCCGAAAAGTCTGTCGTCTTTTGCTGTATGAGTATAGCGCCATTAGCTTGTATGCAGTTTATAGTACTGGATAGTTATAGTTATCCCTTTGAAACTAGATTGGGTTCCGAAATGGTCCCGGTATTCAAATAGTAGCTCTCACTATTATACAAATGTTTTCATCTTTTAGGAGGAATTTGCAGTTTTTGCGGGCTGAGATCTGCGCAACTGTTTGGTCAGCCACTCTCGGAAAACCCCATTAGAAAATTGTTTGTTTACCATACTATCCTCTTCGTTTTGGGTTCCACCAATGATACCAGTGTCCATCTTGAAGAAGGAAAAGAACCATCTAACATTTTTCCATATAAACAACCTTGGTTGTTCAAGACTGCTTTGATATTAGTGCACCCTCCACCTCTATCGACCTATATTTATTGAATTAGTAGCGAGTAGATAAAAAAAATATTTTATGAAAATTTTCGTAAAATATGATCCTGAATGGGCTGAGTCTCTGTACGATACTTTACTTACTAATCGTTATAAGCGTTTTAAATAGTGAGTCTGTTTAGAATATAGAGTCTACACACACGCATATATATAATATACAAAAACTTCTCCATTTGGTCTTGAAGAACCAAGCTTTTCATGTAATTCAGAAGTTACTCATTTTAAATAATAAACATATTAAACTCTTTCAAATAATATAAATTCAAAGGATAATTTCGTTGTCTCTTTTGCCATGCATTATAGTACAACTGCCAAAACACATTTATTGCCTTCAAAAATAGAAAGCATTCTCAACTACATGCGTCATACTTCAGTGCAGTTACTCAACTGAAAATATATATTTTTCTTAAAAGTGGAAATAAAATACTGTTACAAACCGACTGAAATGCTCTGTATATTGTCCCATCACTTTGTATGGCTGATTTGGTATCACATGGCCATCGACAATTGGACCCAATGAAGTTGAAAATTGGGGAAATGATGTTGGTATTTTTAAGATGTCCTGATAGCTGATAAAAAAGAAACACAGGAAAATAAAATTCACATTGTATTTAAAGAAAAGTATTTATAAATAAATAAAAGAAAAATACATCAGTGGGTTTGGGCATATACATATATTTAATAAATGTATGTATATGCATGAATTCAAAAGAAAGCAAAGGAGAAAGGCAGAAAAAGTCAACATAAGTATGCTTCTCGTAAGTGAGCAAAGAAAGAGAGCAAAAGAGAAAAAAAAAGTATAATAGTAAATATGCAAAATTTATGACAGACGTAAGTTTATTGCTCTATTTCCGCGCCACAGACTATTGCGTGTACGCCATGTATTCCCACACATACCACTTGCAATCACAAGATCTCACACAATTCTTGCACCATATGAACGTCATAATAAAGCTGTGTATTTCATTGCGGCATAAAGTAAAATGAGGCGACGTGCAACTAAATCTTTTATTTTCTACTTTATGGCATTTTCAACTGAATGCACCCATTATTATGCAGGAATATGTATGTGTGTGTGTATGTGTGCATTGGAGAACTAAGTTACCTAAAGAAATATAGACATAAAGTGATAGGTGAAAGTAACTTTTATTAAAATGTTTCGATTCAGATAGTCCTATATAGATACATTAGGGCGGTCCCTAAAATTAAATTTAAAGTCTCACCCCCTCAATCGATAATACCACGGTCAAGGATATCACATATACATTTTAGTCCCGATTGGAGACGGTTAAGGCGTTTCGCACAGGGGTCAAAGTTCAGATTCCTCTATGGAGACTCAAAAAATTAAAATTAATTTGTTTTTCATCTAATGCCCAAAATCGATACTACTGTGGACGCAGATATCACATGTAAATTTTGGTTCTGATTTGAACCGGTTAAGGCGCGTCGAACAGGGGTCAGAGTTCAGATTCCACTATGGAGACTCCAAAAATTTAAATTAATTAACTTTGACCCATGTGCGAAACGCTTTAACCGACTCCAATCGGGACCAAAATTTATATGTGATATCTTTGACGTTAGTAGTATCGATTTTGGGTATTAGATGAAAAAAAAAAATTAATTTTAATTTTTTGAGTCTCCATAGAAGGATCTGAACTTTGACCCCTGTGCGAAACGCCTAAACGGTCTCCGATCAGGACCAAAATTTATGTGTGATATCTTTAACTTTATTAGCATCAATGTAGGGGTTGAGGTTTAGGAAATCTGATGTAAGAATGTGCTTTATTCATTTAAGGACCACCCTAATATACATATAATGTCGGCATGATACAGCTAAGGTAATTTTCATATACATATACATATGCACAACGTGAATTTCAAGGTTCAAGTAATTTGTATGGCTAAATTAAATTGAATAACTTGTGTATTTAAAGAACAAATAATATAAAATTACTGAGAAAAATAACTTAAAGTTAAACGCCTAGCAGTTGAGTAGCCAATGCCCCACTTCCTTGAGATAAAAGGCTAACGAAACCTCCATCTACCCTTAGACCCATCCATTAAAAGTTTACTAATGCGTCCTTCCAGCCGTCCCGCCCACCTAAAATTATCCACAATAATGCTAGACTCTCCAAATTCTGAGTCAGCAAAGCACCCAATGTCCTCACAAAATAACAGCAGCTCTTTCTATAGTAACCTTAGCTACGAAATCGACAAACGCTATATAAATTCTACATTTAAGTACCAAAGTAGAAGTGATTATAGATAAAAAAGTAGAGCACCAAGCTCTTACCGATTCCCGCTCTTTAGCAGCCAATGATGATTTCTTTACTCTTTCTTTATTGTTAGGCTTCGACGACAGCTTTCTATCTAAAATCAAGCACAAGTACTAAACTCTATTAGAATGCGTAACGCGCGCGTTCATTTAGGGAAAGAGTCGTTTATGAGGTCTCCTACTTCCTAGTGAACAAGACGAGCCCCGTTTACAGCGAATTCACCATTTATTCGCCAAGCTCAAGTACCTTTGGATCTGATCATAAAGGGTGTACGGAAGCCTTCTCCTCATCATAAGTGCGAGGCCATTCGCATATGTAACCATCCGGCAGCCACTACTCTCTGGCTTCATAAACAAGCCGCTTCCCAGCTGAGTAAATATCCGCAAACGATATCGTAGAGGGATGTTTTGCGGACCAAACTGTTGAAGAAGATAGTCTCTAACCGAACTTTTTTGGAACATTTTCCCACGAAGCGTTGCTCTGTTTGTGGCAGACAAAACATCGTTCTCGAAGGTGTTTGTAAACGTATCGTCAGCGGATCACTTTGGATAAATCAGGAAGTTTTTATTTTTATATGAAAGTAATGTGTTGAATTATTTATTATTTAGTACTTCAGGTAAGAAAGCTCACAATTAATTTTGCGCCTCTTTGTTAATACTATTACCAGACACCATTTTGCTAAACTAAATAATTCTGAAGGACTCCCCTTTTGCGAAAAATGATCACAAATTGTTCGCCAAAGCGAACCTTCGTTTTTGTGTCACCTGAGTTAGGACTACAATCCAAAGAAGTGTGAAAGATCATCATATTGTTGTTACTTTCCCACTCTGCGACGACAATTTTGTCGCAAAGCGAGCGGTTTATATAGAGGGTGTCCCAGAAGTCAACGTCAAGCCGGAAACGGGTGTCAGGGAAGGTCATAATAGTTATCAGAAAAATATAAAAAAAATCTATATCTTGTTTTTTTTTTTTAAATTATAGGCGTTCAAAAAATACGAAAAAACCTACACCCTGTGATGGTTTTTTAATTACCGTTACTACAGATTTATACTTTTTTACAACTTTATTTTTATTATGTAATTCTGAGTAATGCTTATGTAAATTATCGTCTAAAATTTAAAGCTAATTTTGCCCAAACAAATTTGAAATTCAATGTTTTGCCCAAGGCAATTCGAGTTTGAGTGATATGGAGAGAGCCATTTTACGAAGTATGAGCGAGACAGAGAGTGACTCCACTTTTTCCTGGCCTGTCATCCGTATCCGGCTTGACGTCGACCTCTGGGACACCCTGTATAAGCTCAACTCTGTCAATTTCGACTCAAAACTTATCTGGGGACTCGACGATTCCTTTCGGAAGGATATAATTAGAAACATGGATGTCGAGAAAGGCACCGATAGCAAATTATTCATTTATCTTTTGCAGTGCAATTTCGTCCAACCTACATACCTTTGTTATTTGCATGTTTTGCGATTGGAAGGCAATTCAGAAGAATCCTGTTTCTAGTACATATATAGATCAAATTGCCCTTCAAGAGTTTCTGCCTTTTATAACATGGTGAACTCTCTAATAGCCAATTGTGTATAGCGTAATAATATCATAGTGATCTTATCCCTATTATAATTCATGGTACTAGGCGATCGACTCTGTCTTCGACGTTCAAGGATACGCGGACACTTTCTTAAATTTTCCACACAGCGCGCTAATCTCAGCCTCTAAATGGTCAATTCACAATTGGTTGAACGTTTAAGGTTTACATATCTTTTTTTTTTTTCAGGAAAAGAAAATGAAACTTACTAATAGACTACGAAACTAAACAAAGCTGTTCAAAAGTAAGGGACTTCATGTGGGCCTGCCGGAAGATAACGGGAGGAGTTAGGGCGTCAGACCTAAATTAACAATTTTGATATGAAAAGCCATTTTAAAACCCATTCTAACTCAGCAAATTCCGAATCTCTACTGTGTGCACCCATCCACTCTCAGAGTTATATAACAAGAGTAAGAACTGCACATTAGCTTCGTGGACATATGTTTCACGAGGTATAACTACATGCTACAGTGAAGCCCTTACTAGGGCCAGATTTCGCTTCCTAAAATCACCCTACCTGGAATAATACGACCTGAATAGCATTCAGCGAAAGAACCTTGCGTGGTTTCTTAACACTACATAGATCAAAGAAGAACTGGCTTTGGTTGCAGTAACTAGATGACCTGGTCCCTCCTCTAAATAAAAACATAATAACTAATTTGCCGTGGACTTAGTCGAGTGGTTAGAGGTGCGCACTTAAACTCGGTAGGTTCAGGGTTTGATCCTTTGTCGTGAAACATAAAAAAAGGTTTTTTCAATAGCGATCGCCACTCGGTAGGCAATGGGCCTCCGAGTGTAATTAATTGCCATTAAAAAGCTTCTTGTAAAATCCATATGCCCTACGGAGACAGCTTAGAACTGAAAGTTCCTCCATTTATGTAACAACATCAAGGCGCAAACAACAAATCGGAGTATAAGCTCGATCAGAGATGAAGATAAAAGTATAAGCGCCGAAAAAATAATTATTATTAACTTCCCGTATCATTCTCTTAAAGGCAGGAAGGGTAATAACCTCAAATTATGTGTGCCAATCACATTCAGGTGTTCAGACCCTTTCTTTTTTTGACCTAAACTTTAACTAAAAAGTTGCCCATTTCAAAATAAATTCTACTACGTCCTCAAAGTGCATAATCTCTGACCTATCTCCTCCACACTTTTGTATGTTTTTATTTCACCTTCATAACAATTTTTTCTGGAAAAATGCTACCCACATATTGAATTGCGTGCATTAATGGCGAACCACAAAGCATTTAAAACTTCAGCTGAAGAATTATAAGTGCGTTTTTTTGCGTAGTAAGGCTTAAAGAATAAACAAATATGTATGTATGTATCTACATGAGTATGTGTGTGTGAGGCAACTTAACGCGAAATATTTCCAACACTTGCTTATCGAACTTAAGTGATTAAAAAAACAGAAAGTGAAAATAAAAATCCCACACTAGCAGCAATACCAGTGTTGGAAATAAAAAAATATATATGATGGGAGAAAGCCAAAAACAGCTGGCTGAAACAGAATAAAGCACATTTCTTATAAGAGCAGTTAGTGGTAAGAAAACAACATTGCCAAAATCTGAATGCTGGGCTACTGTAAATCTCCCAATCAATGCACTTACGCATGGTGTACAAATAAACGTAGCTACATATACAGGGTGTCCCAGAAGTAACCTGCCAAACTTTAGGAGAAGGTAGGTGGGGGAGTGAGCTCCCTGATAAACAAAAATTTTTCAGGTAAAAGTGTCACCGTTTTTGAAATATTGAAATTTTTCTGAATTTAAAAAAAAATCGTGCCTTTTCATGTATTTTCTCTAACTGCATCTACAAACAAGGCTACACTTAGAAAATTTTTTATGTAAAATACTTCCAGATAGTTGATTATTCGTACTTAAATGCAATGTAGTTAAAATGTAGAACCATTATAAAATTAGGACTATTTCGGGATTTTTAACTTTTCGATATTTTCTTCCCTAATTTTGACTATCTGTCGTGAAAAAAATATGTACTGGACTATAACTGCACATTACACAGAAAAATTGCACATTTAATAAGGATTTCAGAAATGTGCCACTCTTACTATTTTGAAAAGATAAAAATAGTTATAGCCGATTTTGTGGGAAAAGGACTGATACACGCTTGAATGTATTTAATAGATTTAAGTTTAAGTTGCCTTCGTTACCGACCAATGACATGCTAAATAGTACAAAGGTACATTATTACCTGCTCCTGAACCTGACATTATTTTATGTTACTTACCGGAATTAGTGAAAGTTGATTTTGTGAAATTGGACCCTACGAACATTGTGTTATTAATACTATGACAGAGAACACGCAGTAGACGTCGGATATTCACCCAATTTACGGTGAAGCTTGCTGTAATTTCAGAGCTGCTCAATGACTATATGCAGAGCGATACCTCAATCATCTGGGTCGTGAAGTACTCCCCCTGAAGGTAAGTAATTTTTACACCTTTCTTTCTTCTCCTAACTTTCATTTTTCACTTTTTTAAGGTCGCATACCTGGAAGGCATGGCGGCGAGACAGGACGTCCTGCAACGGTAGATGTTGAAGTTGTATTAGAGGAAGTGGAACTAGGTCCATGTGCTTCAGTGAGAGTGATGGAAAGACGGACCGGAATACCAAAAACTACAGTTCACAGAGCTTTAAAATGCCATCGGTTTCATCCGTACCACAATCAATTTGTTCAAGCTCTACAAGAGAGAGATTACCTGTCGAGGGTTAGATTTTGCCGAGAAATGTTGCGAATGCATGAATCAGACCCCAACTTTTTTAATAAAATAATTTGGAGCGATGAATCAATCGTGATGGTTGTTTTAATTTACATAACCTTCACAGTTGGCAGATAGACATTCCTCATGGAATGAGAGAACATCGTTCGAAGTACCAGTACAAAATAAATTTATGGTGCGGTATTTTTAATTGTCAGATACTGGGACCTGTGGAATTGCCACCAACGCTTAACTCTCACAGTTATTTAGAGTTCCTTCAGGAACGGCTTCCAACTCTTTTAGAAGATGTACCCTTGAACCTGCGGCGACGACTATGGCTGCAAAATGACGGGCGTGACGTAAGAGCTCTTTTAGATGAAACTTATCCTCGCCGATGGATTGGACGATCCGGGCCAATCACGTGGCCCGCTCGATCGCTAGATCTAAATCTATTAGAATTTTTCTACTCGGGCTGTCTTAAAGACAAAATTTATTAAAAACAATTCAAAACGAAGAGCATTTGCGGGAACAAATAAATGGAGCTGCTGCTGAGATAGCCCAATTGAGTTTAAGATCTCTAAAATCCTCTTTTCTCTAAAGGTAACGAGCTTGTATTAGAGTAGAACGTCGCCAATTTGGGCATATTTTATCAATAAATTAATAAATTTTTCTTCAAACAACTCATTTTTTATTTCACGTGAACCCATCCTTCACAAAAAATGTTGATAGATATAGCCCTTGTTATTGACTCTAGTCCGAATTCCGGTAAGTAACATAAACTTATGTCAGGAGTAGGTTAAATGTACCTTTGTACTATTTAGCATGTCATTGGTCGGTAACGAGAGCAACTTAAATTTAAATCTATTAAATACATTCTAGCTTGTCTCAGTCCTTTACCCACAAAAGCGGCTATAACTTTTTTTTCTATTCAAAATAGTAAGAGCGGCACCTTTCTGAAATCCTTATTAAATGAGCAATTTTTTTATGTAATGTGCAGTTATAGCCCAGTACATATTTTTTTCACGACAGATGGTCAAAGTTAGGGAAGAAAATATCGAAAAGTTAAAAATCCCAAAATAGTCCTGATTTTATAATGGTTAGTTAATAAATTTTACCTACATTGCATTTGAGTGTGGATAAGCAACTATCTGGAAGTATTTTACATAAAAAATTTTCTAAGTGTAGCCTTGTTTGTAGATGCAGTTAAAGAAAATACATGAAAAGGCACGATTTTTTTTTCAAATTCAGAAAAATTTCAATATTTCAAAAACGGTGACACTTTTACCTGACAGATTTTTGCTTATCAGGGAGCTCACTCCCCCACCTACCTTCTCCTAAAGTTTGGCAGGTTACTATTGGGACACCCTGTATACTATGAGCATGTACTGGAGAGCTGCTTAAACGGACTTACTTTGCCTGCGCACTATTTCAAATTATAGTGAAGGAATTAACATAGGAATGAACACGTGAGAGAATGAATTGGAATGCTCCCTGGCCATCAAAACGAACACTGTCGCGTTGCTTCTTGTTATTGTCAATGTAATGATAGTTGTTTCTTTCTCACTGCAAATGCTGTACATAAATGATTTACACTAAAAACGAGCCAGTACAGCGACTGCAGGAAAACTATTTAGGGTGCAGTCAACTAAAGCAATTACATGCAATTTTTCTCATTTTGTGACAGAAGCACATAATTTTCCGTAGCTCAGACATAAAATATAATTTTATATAAAAAGTATTAGATGTTGATGGATTAAAGGAAATTATTAAAATATTTAAAAAAATAATTTTTAAAAAATAATTTGTAATAATTAGTATAATTAAAGGATGTGGTAGATTTTTGGCATTATTTAGGATTTCGAAAGATTTTTAGAGGGTCTTCTCTGTATTTTTTCGAAACATGGATTTTCATGATCTATAGGAGGCTTAAAATTAAACAAGAAGGTAGTAGTTTATAGCTCCTTTAATTTATGCTGAACTGAAAATTTGTATAACTGTATTTATATTATACAGATGGTGCGCAGTACGCACAATACTGCTCTCGGTTTCGAAAAAAGCGAAACAGTCAAATCGTGTCTTTGGGTACGTGGTACCGGCATCAAAGATACACAAAAAAACTACACTGCAGTAAAAAGGGGGCTAAAACATTTGCGGAAGGCGCTTGAAAATTGCTACCAAGAAGTGAATTTCCGTCATGGTGCTGAAAAATCAAATAGAAAATTCAAAATAAAAACATTTTTGCTTTTAGCTCCAAAACGCTTCTGAAAAGCTTGCTTTATGAACATTTTCATATATTTCGTTAGAGCAATTATAAAGCTTTGGTCCGCTTTCTGTGTGTATATACATGTGTGTACATTAGGGTGGTCCAAAATAAGTACAGTCGGAAATTTAATGCTCTCACCCCCTAGGAATGTTTTATTTTAAAATCAAAATATATTTAGAGGTCGCTCAAAGTGCTCAA
The DNA here is from genome assembly GCA_029783565.1 of Rhagoletis cerasi. Taxonomy (NCBI): domain Eukaryota; kingdom Metazoa; phylum Arthropoda; class Insecta; order Diptera; family Tephritidae; genus Rhagoletis; species Rhagoletis cerasi. Next base: position 824 of record JAPVRG010111295.1, on the reverse strand, counting down.
ATTTCCCCATGTGTTTTGTATGGGGGAAAAGACTTTTCGTAGAAATGACATAGAATCCATGAAAGTGTAAATTTTGCAATCTGAATCTGCTTTTCTTCAGAAAATAATGCCCAATTGTTTATTTAAACTTTTTTTAATTTTAAATAATATTTTAAGGTCTCCAAAAAATTCCAAAAAATCAAAACTACAAAAAGAAGCGTTAAAAAGTATTTCTTACTATTTTTTCCACATTCAAAAAATGTTTAAATAAAAACTGGGCATTATTCTCTGAAATCTTTTGATTTTCATGGATTCTATGCCATTTCTACGAAAAGCCTTTTTTCCTTACAAAATACATGGGAAACTTTGAACGCTTTGAGCGACCTCTAAATATATTTTTATTTTAAAATAAAACAAGTAAAGAAGGCTAAGTTCGGGTGAAACAGAACATTAAATACCCGGCGCACGTATGAAACATCGTTTTTTTACGATGCTGAAACCTATCGTTACGTGGTAAACAGGAATGGTTTTTTCCCATTTCAAACATTTTCGACAATATTCTGAGTTAAACTTAGAGAAATAGTTTAGCTGTGTTTGGTAGAAATCGGTAAATCGGTTACGGAGACAAACTTAATTAGTCGTAAGTGGGCGGTGTTAAGCCCATTTTTTTAAAGTCCATAAAAGAGATTGTTGTGAATACCAACCTTGAGTAAAGTATCGTTTCTAAATTTCGAAATATCGAAGTTTCCATGTATCTAAAATTTACCGTTATATGAAAAGTGGGCGTAGTTTTAGCCCGATTCCAAGCATTTTCAACAGCCTGCTTTTTTTGTGTGAAGTACGTT
>JAPVRG010111191.1:7213-20341 GCA_029783565.1 Rhagoletis cerasi | reverse complement strand
GAGACCGAAAATAAGTCTAAAAAAAATCTGTCCATACAAATATGGAACAGCATAATCTATATATATAAAATTCTTCTGTACGAGCCTTTGTCACTGAACTCCTCCTAAATGGCTGGACCGATTTTTATGAAATTTAGCGCGTGTGTTTGGGTTTGTCCGTAGATGGTTTAGATGCATAATTGGACCCGGTAGGTGGCGCTCAAATTTCAAATCAAGTTGGCGCTGGAAACGATTTGTTGCTATAGCCCGTATTTATAGTCCGATTTTAATTATATTTGGAATATGTTTTGGCAATAGACATAGAAATACTCTGGAAAAAAAATTTACCGATAGGTGGTGCTGGAGTCGAGTTATAACTGAAATCTGTATTTATCGGCCGATTTGACTCATATTTGGAATACGTATTGCTAATAATAACAAAAGTCATTTTGCAGAAAATTTATCCAGTAGGTGGCGCTCGAGGTGAGTTATAACAAAAATGTGTATTTATGGGTCGATTCGACTCATATTCGGAATACATATTCCCAACAAAAATGGAAACACTTTTGCAGAAAATTCGCCGAATGTGTTTTTCTAAATACAATATAATGTACATTTCATAAATAAGAAACTTTTCATAGTTATGTTTGTGCAACATAGGCGGCTTTGATTGCATTTTTTTTTTAATTCTACAACACATCGGGTTCGCATCAAAGCACGCGAAATTCTTCACGTCGTAGCTTGGCGGATTTTTAACTTATTTACTGTGTTTCGTTACTGCAATTATCATCATTGCGTGAACATTATTATTCATCTGCAAGGCATATAGTGAAATAAAGTTTAAAATACTGAATATGGTCCTATCGAATGTTGTAAATATAACGAGCAGATTGCGAGTTTTGGTTGACATCTTTTTTTGTTATTATTTATCAATTGGAGAACAACAAGGTGGATTATTTTTTTTTTGACGCACCAGGTGGTACTGGCAAAACATTTCTCATGTCACTGATACTGCGCGCATTCCGGTCACAAAATAATATTGCGTTGGCCATTGCTTCATCAGGCATTGCAGCGACTTTGCTTGATGGGCGGACTGCGCATTCAGCACTCAAGTTGCCATTAAATATTCATACAAGTCAACATAAACAAGAATTCCGGCATGGCTAAAGTTTTGCAAAAATGCAAGATTATTATTTGGGATGAGTGCACTATGGCCCACAAGCATTCATTTGAAGCTCTCGATAGGCGAATGAAAGACTTTAATAATAGATACCTCGCTCAACGTTAGAGACACTCACGGGCAGTATACATATCTACTCTGACCATTCGGGCCCACTGTACCGATTCTAAGAAAATTTTCCCGATTTTTGACTTTCGTACCAATTAACCATGATTTTCAGCGTTTTTTTTTGAGGATTAAGTAGAAGGAAAAAAATTACCTTATCAATGTTCAACATCAAACTGAAACCTATTTGATAAAGGGATGAGCTTGGCAGCTGAGTTATTCTCTATGTTATTTTTGTATCTTTTATTCTGTGAAGCTGACGTTATGGCAATCTTTTAGTCTACCTCTATGAAAACTGTTGAAATTATAATTTCACATTGTTTTACAGGATGCCACCTACTGATAAATAATTCACGGAAACGATTATGCGTTTTTGTTTTGTATGTAATATTAGAATGAATTTGGTGAAATTAGAAAAAGGAGTCTGATGAGGAGATGTGGTGATCTCCGAAATAGCAGCTATAATTCCTACCAAAATGTAAATTGTTGTTTTTTCCACAAGAACTTTCATTTAAAACGGCCTCAAGCCCAATAAATTGTTGAATATAATTGTTGAATGAAATTATAAAAAGTTAAAGTAATTTCTCCAAAACAACAGCAGAAATGAGAGAGCAACTTTTACTGAGAGTGACTCTCTTCAGTCCGAAGTTGCAAGATTTAGTCAGAAGAATTTTTCCGGCAAAATCTTGAAAAGTCTCAAATTCAATCGACAGCTGGCTGGAAGAAGAAATTAAAGAATAAACAACAATGAACATTATCCCAAAAACTAAAAAATGTGAAATAAAAATGGAAAATACTTGACATAGTAAGTGTTTATTATGCTTGTGCTTGTGTGAATGTGTTTTGTACATACAATATTGGATATTCTTTGCAGATTAGTGATGGAAGAAGTTGCGTTGCTTCAGCTAGTGCCATAACGCATTCCTTGTATATAAAGCAATAAACTGCGTTACTTTCTTAAAAAAAAACTTACTATTTTGAATACGAAAATAAAGTGAATATTAAATATTAAGCTGCAAAATATTCATTTTTATTGCCAAATATATTAAAGTTCTACCGCGATCAAAACAAAATTGCATTTTTATTTGTCATGAGTTTTGTTGTTGCTATTTCTTCATACTAAAAATTTGGGTTTTTGCGTTCCTTTACTCTTTCCTGTTATTCTTTTTTAGTGAGCGCATTTTCCTTAACGCTCTTACATTTTGAAACTTTTCAGATTTTGTCAGAAAAGATAAGGAATTGACCTAATAAAATGTTTTACGTTTTATCATTCTGTCAACAAAATTGTATGTTCGGAGGTGGTTTATTAGAAATATTCCAATTTACGCCCACAGAATTCTGGTCACAGTAATTATACCTAAAGTGAAAGCATCAGCGTAAAAGTTTATGTGAAAGCCAAGTCCTGGTGAATCAGCGGCCGTAACGTGTAAATTGAGAATAAACTAACAAGCTGCGGTTGATGGACAAAAGTCATATCTTCAGAGACAGAGTCGACGTAAAACTTAGAAGAAGAACGAGGAGTAAAAATTACACTGAAGGTGACGCATCGCCGAAGCAGATTTGTCTCCATACTAAATTTGACAAGGTATAAGGGAATTTCGTTCCAAAATACATCAGAAGAAGAACTTTAGCCACAAGGTCTAGGCCAACAGAAGTGGTTAAGAGAGATGTCGAGATTCTGATCTTCACAAATGGTCGAAAAAATGACAACAGAACAAGGTCTGACATCTTCTCCCATCAAATCTTATTGGGAGAAGCTTGCATAATGCCAGCCTGTTGTGTTCCTCAGACTGAGATCTAAATATTCCGTTGACACGTGGGCAAAGCCTTTTGTCCCACAAGGGCTAGCTCTACATAAGTATTTTCAAGAATATATAAGATATTTACAATGTCTTTAGAAATACATATTAAACTATATATGTATACCGCGTCATGGTGGTGTTGAGGAAGCAAACGGTTGTGCGAAGAAAGAATGAGGTAGGAATTGGGTAACCGATTTTTAGCGCAAATGCCCTCTCGAGACTTCTGCTCTCACAATACCAGATGGGCTGGCATGAGAAGACCTACAGAGCATCACATCTGAATTTTACTATATTTAGCGCTCGTTTAACGAAGATCTGCAGGTCTCAAAACCGATAATATGTTCTCAGAAAATACAGTCTAACACGATATCATTTGTCGCATCGCATCTTGTAGCAAAATCGCAAAATGGTTAAACTCTGCTTACTTCGAACAAATTTAATAAACACCGCAAAAACATCCACGCCAGATTGCTCCGTAGGCAAAAGCCAGTTGCGAATACGCGATTATTTGCAGGTAGATACATACACACATATATCGCAATCGAGGGAAACATCAGCAACGATAGTTAAGTAGGCGAAGTAGGTGTTCTTGTTTTCTTGTTGATGCTGTTAACTTCTGTTTTTGTTGCTATTGTATTGCTGTAGTAGAATGGTTTGTCATCGACATAATCATCCGCCAACGACAACCGCATCAAATGTGCAGCGAAGCGAAGGACTGACATCGCCAACAGCGCACGTGTGGTTGCTGACGTTGGAGTGTGATATTTGTGGCGGCCAACGTTCATAAGTATGGATACAACAATATGCAGAGGGCGAGTTAGCTAGCGTGTGGGTACAAAAGTTGATGTACTTGGTTGTCGTTTTCGTAGTCGTTAAGCTGGATTTTGATGTTGTGAATAGTTGAGCGCTAACGGCATTGCGTCTTGTCAACATCCAGGTAGCAGGCGTGAATGCCGCCAGCAGCCATATCGAAAGCAGCAGCAGCAGCAGCAGCAACAGCATCACCAGCGGCAGCCGTGGTGAAAAGTGCAACAACCGTGAGTGATAGCGGCAGCGTCGTTAATATGGAACAGCGCAATACATATGTAAGTGTGTATGTATGCGCTTACACCTTATTACGTATCCACATTTGCAGTCCTGGAAGAAGTAATAGAAGCAAGATCTATTGCTGACAAGTAGTTTGCTTGGAAAAAGTTTTGAGCAAATTTCTCTACACAGAAATTTCTTTCGTAAATTGTATGTCAATATTTTTTTCTTTTGTCGGAACCAGTCACAAAACAACGCGTGCAGAAAACAGCACTCAGACTACCATGCCGTCCATTGCACTGTTTTCATGTTCCTTTTAATCAGTTTTAAATTTACACGATTTACGAATAAACTTAAGTAGATTGTTGGGTGTCAAAGAGCTCAGGTGTTCGTCTCTCAACACATTGCGGCCAAATGCCTCATACCTACATACATACATAATTATTGCAAAGGCGGCGCACAGAAGCACAAAAAGTGTTCCACCGTCTTATCCTCTTCAAGATAGGATGGGCAAATGGAGTTGTCATGTACGCCTCTCACAGTCAGGTGTTTGTGCCACGCGAAGTGACCAGTCAGCAGTCCAACAAGTTGTCTGCAGTCCCGTCTGCTCAATGAGAGCAGAGTCAATATTACTGCGATAAGAAGACGTTACACTTGATACTCGAGTGCTATGCCAAAGCGCACAGCGAGGCATGGGGGAGCAGTGATACCAATCAAAGAAAGAAAGAATAAGGTGCTCACCTTCTCGAATTAAAAATATTTGATGTCAGGAATATACCACATATACCACCCGCACGAGGGAAAAGGTCCTTGATATAACTACTGGATCCACAGTAAAGCACTTCAATGAACTGCTTATTGATGCACTGAAAGTAAGGTTTGTTCCACCAGGGAAACAATAGATAACCTTAGTGAGCTCAGATCCAAAGCTCACAATCTGTTAGACCACGCAAATTGAAACGGGGAATGGTCAAAATACACGAACACCTTAAGCTTTGGGAGCTTTTGTGAAAGCGTAATGGAGTAAAGACGAGAAGATTTAACTTCTTTTAGATAATCACATCCCAGGCCCCATCCCATATTCCGAGACAGAGCGGACTGAACGAGGTGGAGAAGTAAGAAGAAACAACTCGATAGTACCTAAGGAATGATGCTCGGAACCCCGACTGAAGTAGACGTTGAACACCCTCAAACTACTTAAGTCACCGGGAGCTGATGACCTACTCGCAGGCATGCTGAATTGGACCGCTATTAAAAATATTCAGAAGTAGCATAGCGTTAGGGCTATACACTAAATTCGTGGGGAAGAGCGAAGGTAGTTTTCATCCCGAAGGTCGGAATAAAGGACTCTCTTCTTACAAAATCCTTCAAGCCAATTTGCCTCACTCATTTTGGAATACAATTTTTAGAAACAGCTGTAGATAACGACGTAAGGACTGAGGTCTTTTTGAACTACTCACTACACAGCAAAAACTAACATACTAAAAGAGGTTTCTAGGTGTAAAACTAGACCAAACATTACTATGAAAAACACATGTGGCGGAAACTGCGAGGAAAGCTGTAATAGAATTTATAACGTGTAGGTCCATGGCAACAAAAAGTTTTGGTTCCTCACCAAAAACAATGAGATGGATCCATACGGCGATAGTACGAGACATGGCAACTTAGCAGTCATAATTTGGGTTGATAGAACTACACTAATTGGGTCAAACAAGATGCTTACCAAGATACATACGTACAAAGACGCTTATGCGCAACCGGAGCCATGAGAAATTGTCCAACAGCATCCTTGGAAGTTCTCATAGATCGTATCCCCCTTCATATTAATTTTCAATAGGGTGCCCCTTATTTCCCAAGTTGGGTTTTTTTGCTGTCGCTCCATAAATTCTTAAAATTAAAAACAAATCCCCAATCCAAAAAAAGCTCTTAATTTCCAAATTAAACCATGCCGAAATCATGTTGGATTTCCCGTACAAATTTACATAGGGTTTTTGGATTTTTTCCATTTAAAGAAATGGCCGATATACATTTTGGTAGAGAATTGAAAGCTCTACACAAAAGGTTTTAGTTGATTTTTCGATAAATTCACTCCTTCGAAGGTTATTCAAGATTAAAACGGTGTTCATGGTGCTCATTTGTGTATTATCCAGACTAAGGGTGCGTTCACAAAGAAAGCCGAGTGGCGCTGAGCGAAACTTCAGGTGTTCTCACTTTTCGTATGCAATCGGCTACAAAGATACCAAAAAACTTACCTTCAATGAAAAGCTTTAATAGTTTTGTCGAAAAACACATTTTTATTAAATTATTCTAATTTTTTCTTCACAGCAGCGTCATAATGATGAAAAGTCAAATAGAAAATTCCTATGCGAATGTAGTACAAAAACAAAAACTTGCATGTATTTTGTTTTTGCTTTCGGTGCAATAATGTCAAATTTCAGCTATTCTTCGCTCAAGGAAAAAGAGGGAGAGCAAATTCCAACACTTTTCTCACTTTTTCGCTCACTCATAAGAAATTTTGACATATGTGTACCGAGGCGAATCAAAACAGTTTTTCTAGCAACACCACCTTATATGAATTCGCCTTGAAAAATTCCAAATCAAAAACTGGTTTGCTTTCAGCTCCAAAAAGTTTCTGAAAAGGCTTGCTGTATAAACCACGGGACACATTGGTACTGAAAGAAATTAGACAGCATTTAAGCCCTTCTGTGGCAAGAGAAAGAAGTCCATAGAAATGTATGCATTGTTTTTGTTTCGTTCCTACAAAAAAAAATTTTAATTTCCAAAATGAAAGAAATACGTGTCTACAAAGTTGGAGGATATGCAGGACAACGACTTTGAATATTGGGGTTTAAGATTTGGAGCTAAAAATTGATGTAAAAAGGCTAAGTTTTTAGAAAATATTTCAGAAATTGCATCATTCTGGGAGCACTAAAACTGCACTCTATTTCATGAACCCCACAACCCTTGTTGTTGGCGTATATGTATGAACACAGTTCTGAATAAAATGTGAACTTTTGCATTTTTGCCATGTTTCTAATATTTCTTCCGTTACTGGATGTGTAGATACATACAAGCATATACACGGATTTGCTTTTACTTCCCTCCTACATACACATGCAAGTGATTATTTGCGTACAACAAAATTGCTTCTGACATCCTAGTCTACTTAAAATTTAAACGTTGAGGTATATGCTAGGGATGTTAATTCAGGGATCCCGGGGTCCGGTCTTATTTAAGTCCCGAAAATCCAAAAATCACCGATGTACAAAGCCAGCAGCGATAACCACATCGATGATGCGGGTTCGATACCTGCTGAAGTCTAGTAAAAGAAGTCTGATGAGGAGATGTGGTGATCTCCGAAATAGTAGCTATAACTTCTACCGTTTAGATTTTTTTGCTTTTCCATTTTTCCTAAAAATAAAATCGTGGTACAAAGCTCGAATAAAACTGTTGCAAATGAATGTTAATACGCTACATATATAATAACACAAAAACATTTGTTTACTTGAAGAATAAATTAATAATTTTGTAAGAGAAAAATAAGGAGGTGCAGCGTTTCCCTTTTGCAATAAAGAAAGCAGCAGTTATACCGAGATTGTCGGGACTATATCGAAATTTTCGGAACTATTTCGGGATTTTCGAGACCATTTCAACATTTCCGAGACTACTTCCAGATTTTCGGGGCTACGAGTATATCGGGACTTCCAAGAATATTTTAAGATTTTCGTTATACCAGGGACTATTTCGGGATTTCCTAGACGATTTCGGGATTGTCGGGACTATATCGCGACTTTTGACTCTACTTCGGGATTTTCGGGACAAACTTTGGATTTTCGGACTAATTTCAGGTATTTGGGACTATTTACTTCTCGATTTTTGGGGCTGTTTAGGGATTTTCGGAAATAAATGTTATCTGTGATTTGCGGCGCTGAGCTAAGATGAGACGAGGTGTGCTGAGGCAAATTGAGTTGAGGTGGGTTTATGTGGAGTTTAAGTGAGCTGAGCTAAATCGAGGTGAGTTGAGTCAAGGTGCGTTGAGTTGAAGCTAGGTAAGTTCAGCTGAGTGTAAGGTAAGGTGTTAATGGCTTCAGCTTTTACTAAAACATAAAGTATTTAATTTGGAAGTAAGTATTTAAGTACTTTAGTGGGAGTGTTTTGCATCTCCAAAGTACCTGAGTACTTTAGAAGAGAGTATTTAGCGCCTGATAAATACTTAAATTTTTTTAAATTGAGTATCTAGCAGCTTTTAAATAGCTAAGCTTTCTTTACTTGAGTATTTAGACATCTAATAATAAGTATTTGGATATTTAGTACCCAAACTGGCACTTAAATACAAAAGAACTTAATTTTGCCCCATCACGGGTATGTACATAAATATATGTATATCCAGAGGACAAGCTTTGGCTTTAGTCCGAAATTTCTACTGAAGGTGCTCTTGCATGCATATATGTAATTTCCCACGGACGAAACCTGAATTGGTGAAAAATTGGTACGATAAGTGGCACGCCGCCTTGATTTATCGAAATTATTTGTAACCTATGACTATCTTTGAAAAGCAGTAGGTGTTCTAACTTTGGCTATGCTCGGAAAAGCGGTTTAAATATAGTGATTAAATATACTTACACAAAGTATGTACTTATGTTCAAATCAGTACATTTATAGGCCTTCCTTGCATGCCATATTTGTTACTGCTACTCTGCTGCTATAGCTTTTGAATATGCAGAATTATGCCTGTTAATTAGCTCTCCGCCGTTGCACTTAGCCGGTTAATTTAAAATATGTACATACTACGAGTATATTTAGACCAAAGCATACATTAATGACGCAAATGCACTTTACATTCACCAAGTAGTAATTTCGCGCTCGGCTTTTGGGTCGTGCTCACTTCTATGACCACATGTGAGTACGTTATCCACAGTAGGCAATTTTGAGAGTAATTATAAATAAATCGCGGTCATATGTATGTATGTATGAATCATGCGATATAATATAGTTTTATATGGAATAAGAAGACCTTACCTTTAACCCCTTATAATACTTGTAATACAAGTCTACACAAAAAATTTTATAAGCCATTTAAATATATTTTTTTATATAATTTATTATATTTTTACTTTTTTAGTTATTTACCTATAAAATTAAGAATAATTTTTACCAAAGTCCAATTTCGAGCTTCAAAGGCCCATATTCGATTTTGGAGGATAACTTCCAAAAACGGAGAAATTACTTTTTTACTTATGACTCATTCTTCTAAAAAAATTGGTTTAATCCAATACCCAGAAAAAAAAGTTATAGTGTTATTAATTGTTGAATTCGAAACAACTATGAATATTCCCTCTTTTTGTCGACTGGGAAATTCGCATTTGCCTTTGTGGGCAGAAATGAATAACAGCATATCAATATGCCTAATTAGCTCTTCTGAAAATGGATTAATATTTATATGTATATTCCCTTTCTTTCTATTTTGAAAGCGTTTGCTTGAAACGCAAATGTGATTGGTTTTGAAGATGATAGGCACTGCGGGTCGGTCGGCATGTGCTCTTTGATCGTGGAGCTGTTTTGTGTGAAAATAATTTTGAATTCACTGATGTCACATGTGCAATAATTATGCATTTCATATCTTTGTATTCATTAAAATTTTCACTGTAAATACGTGTATTGTATTAATAGAAAATCCAATCGCGTTGTAAAAAAACAACACTCTTTAAGTCCCTCGTCATGCTTGTGTTGGTATAAGACGCTGAAGCATGGACAATGACAACATACGATGGGGCAACTTTTGGAGTGTTCGAGAGAAAGATTCTGCAGAAGATATATGGCCCTTTACGCATTTGTGGTGGCAAGTACCGGAGACGATGGAACGATGAGCTGTATGAGTTTTGCAACGCTGGCTGTGCTGGCTAGTCCACGTCATACGATCGGATTGGTGGTAGCAGAAGATGAGGAAAGCCTCCCCCAACTATGTAAAAACCATATGGAAAAATACTTGGCGTCAGAAGAGAAACGAGTGTGGCGTGCTTTATAGACCTCGTCCGAAATCGGTTAGCCGGTTACAGTGCCAAAAAATAAGAAGAAGATGATTTTTCTCAACACCCGAAAACAGAAACTTTAATATAATAAGCCTAAATAATAACGCCTGCAAGTTATTGCCACTTCAGTAGCTTTGAAATATGTATGTAATGAGTTAAATTAGCCGCGGCTCGACTATCTAACATATCGTATCCCTTATACCAGAAGCTTGAATGTGCAAACTATGAAATTTTTAGTTAATGGGTTGACTTGATTAACCTTTGGATGTTGTATGCTATACCAAAACCCAGAATAACATGTGTAAAAGGAAACCGCAATATTGCACAATGCCAATTACATGAATGTAGAGTTCAGTTTCATCAAAAAGAAAAAAAAATTCAAACTTGATTTTCCAACATTTTCATTTCTACACACTCATGTTTATGGCATAAGGGGAACGATATGCATTAAATTTCACACAAAAAAAAAACAACAAAAATTATTTATGAAAATTGTAAGCGACAAAAAATAGACTCCACATCTTCAGCAATTACAAAAGAAGATAGCACACGTAGACGAATTCAACTTTAAATTAAAATGCGTAATTCGTTTGAAAAATTACTTTATTTCTCAGTTCAACTAACTGATTGAGTAGGGGTGTGGGTAAGAAGGCTTGCACATAATGTAAATACTTGGTAAAATTAATTGCATGGAAAACAAATCAGCCATTTTCTTGGCTCTAGAATTAATAGTCAGTTGGCCTGCTGTTGGCTTTCGTGACATGATTAATTTAAGTATAAATAACAAAATGCAATCCGCTTAATAAATGAATATATATACATACATATACTCGTATGAATGTATGTATATATGTGTAAAAACGTTTATACAAAACACACATTAATTTATATACATATACATATATACATATGCATATAAGAGGCAAGTAGAATATTTGGATAAACGTTAAACTTGCGTGACAGACATTAGGCAATGATAGCACATCAGCAGAGTGTCTGTTGTCAAACGATAAATCTAAGTTAAGCAAATAATCCAATACGTGCATTTATGTAGGTATGAAGTACTCGAATAGCAAAGCATATGATATACGTTAAATTAATCAGTGGTATTTAAAGGAAGAAAACAAAAAAAAAGTCAAGAAGCAGGCCCGTAGCCAGGAATTTGTTTCGGGGGGAGCTCGCAGAATCTATCAACAACTCGCACAAAGGTTACAGTCAGTGGTGCTTAGAGGGGGTTAAGGTAAGAAGTGAAGGGGGAGGGAAGCACTTGTTGTTTTAGTGGAAGGTGTGGGTGTTTTTATAGGTTCAGAATATTGGAAATGAATATGACCATAAATTAAATGTATACGATTACTCTGAAGCTATTTCAATTTATTTTCATGTGTGTAGGTATAACGAGGTACAAATTTTAATATAATTTTTTTATTTTCCAATAACTAGTCTTATCAGAGAAGTAATCTTTTAGCTTATTTATTCGATAAGATGTCTATGACGTGGTCAGGATCGACAGCAATATCCCAGTGAATGGAGATCATAGCGAGGGAACTTAAGCTCTCATGACCCATTACACTTCGAGGTAAAGTTTTGATCCTATTCATGGTGGAGAATGATCATTCTACGCTAGCCGTTGTCACTGGCAGAGTAGCCAAAATAGTGAGAAGAAGTTTCATACCGCGGAAATAATTTCCTTCGCCATACTCCAACAGTTTCAAAACCTCGGATGATTTGTCAATTGACGATATTTTTGCGCACCACAACCTATATTCTGCTTTCACTGCCGTTGATGACATCTGATCTTCAAAGTATGATGCTAAGTTTTCTAGCTCATCTGCTTTACTTACATCAGCAAATCCTGGGAGGAGAAGTTGGAAGGTCGGTAAAACATCGTCGTTTTCGAGGAATCGTTCCGTCAAATTTTCAACTAAGGAGTCAATGCACGGTAGGAATACTGTAATTCTGAAGTAAGCTTCGCTCGATGCAGTTTGCGGATTGGCACGGTTTGTTTGACGTGATACAACTCTTGGAGCACGGATTTCGCTGTCAAAAAAATCTTTAGCTAGGTTTGATGCGGAAGAGAAGATTTGTCTAAAGAAATCATCAGCAGATTCTCTAATGTCCCGCAACGACTGTATTATTTCTTTCGTGCGATTTATAGCGGAGATGAAATCCAAAGACTTTTCCTGCAGAAATACTGACAGTGGTAGAGTTAAACTTAGCAGTTTTTCACATACCAAAAGGCCCACGATAAAGTCACTTTTTTGAATCGCAGCAAAAAGAGCCGATGCTGTAGAAGGTACAGACCATGTTTTGCCTGCTATTTCCTCCAGACTGATGGCAATGCACTCGAAAAGTTCGACAGATAATGTTCTACAATAGTGCTTATAGAAACATATTTATTCACTATTAATTCAAAATGAATGCACCAATCTCGACTTTACCGCCAGATCCGGTGAAATTTCAAGCAATTTTTATGTCAGTATAGTATATCTGTTGTGGTGATAATGATGATAATAATGATGATCGTGATAATAAGTAAAACAATAAAGGAAATAAGAAAATAAATTATATGGAAATAACATACATAATATAATAAACAAAACTTTAATTTTCATAGTTTCTTCTTTGTATTGTGACCCTGTCGGAAGGAAGTGATTTTTTTTTTAAAACGACTAGTTGAAAAATTACTTTGGAACAAATGCCCAACTCCCCATCAGTTGAGAAAGTAGTTGGAAACAAACTACTTTTAAGCCAAATACATTTGAAAGTAGTTTAAATCATATGCAGAGTCGGACTATTGATTTGCTCATTGTAATTCAAAACAAACATTTGAAAACATATTTGCATGTCTGTCTGTGGCTGAGTGTGCAGAGCTGCTTGCTGTAATTTGTTGGCTTCCAGAAGGTACGGGGTCGAATGCTGTCAGAGGCAAAATGCTAAAATGATAATAAGAATTTTTCTTTGTGTCTCCGAACTATGAAAAAGCATCTGTGAAGTGCAGAACAAAATC
>JAPVRG010110923.1:0-10308 GCA_029783565.1 Rhagoletis cerasi | reverse complement strand
ATTTGAGAAAATTGTATTCTGTAATAGATGATGCAACGGAAATTAAATTTGCGTAATAGATGATGCAACGGAAATTAAATTTTCGTAATAGGAGATGCAACGGAAATAGAAAATTGTAGCAGATTATTGTAGTAGTTGAAGGAGTAGTTTTAGCTGATTTTTTAAGTTGTATGCCTAGGCGCTCATAAAAACAAGCAAGCAATAGTCTCATTCTCATTTGTTATTGTCATGCTTACAGAAATTCTAGTGTATATATATGTATGGCATGCATGTAACAACGTCTTGTGATTGGTTAATATTGTACGTCGTCTTGGGCAGACAAAGGCGCGAATGGAATTTTTGAGCAGACGCGCGCTAATTTTGATGATCGCCTGGTTATGCGTTGTGCGTACAGACTAGACGTGTGCACAAGACGCTTAAAAGTGCCTTCGTCTCAAACGCGTGCATTGATTGTCGTTGTCGTTGTCGTTGCCGTTGAAGTTGAGTGTACAGTGTACAGTGAATACAGAAAATCTAGAAACAGCTATGCAAAAAAACATTGTGTACTGTTGAATATGATAATGTTGTAAAGTGTACAATGAAAATCCTGTACTCTTCATAGTGTACACATTCTCATTTGCGCTAGCAACCACCACATACACACACACAAGCAACAGCAACAAAAAGCGAACACGCGACGCTATCAGTGTAGCCGCGACGGCATGAATAATGTATCGTAAAAAAATAAAAATTGGACCAAATGCGTCACAATATTTTGTAATTACCAAAAATCATGCTAGAAAAACTGTAAAGAAATAATACATCATTTCACAAGTAATTAAAAAGCGATTAATTATATGTTTATAGAAATAGAAAATATGTTTTTTAATTTTTGTAACACAATTTTATTTTCATTTTCTTATCCCCCTTTTACAACTCTCCTTCCTATCATTCTTCGCCTTCACACTATCTCCCTCCCTTTTTCTCTTCATTGCCCTCTTTCCTTCTACCACGCCCCTCTTCCTCTATATCCCATTCGTATTGGCCCCTGTTAATTTAGGCATAATTCTACCCACATACCAAATTTGGAGGAAAATGCACCATGTATAAGATATTTCCGAATGGATCGGTTCCCTGGTCCACTTCCCGGAAGTAAGAAATTGTGAATGTAAACCATTCTCGAATACACCTTATTCATATTTCGTTATTTCTGAATTTAAGAAGTTAACTTCTTTCACGTGTACTGGCTACACGCGGTTTTTTTTTTTGAAAATGTTGGGATATTTCCAGATCTACACACTGATTAGGATTTTTCTATTTGGAGTTTTATCTATTTTTAAAATCTATTGACAACTTTCCGAACGTTTTAGGACCTTCTTGATCTACTGACAATTTTCAAAATTATTCGAAACTTTTCGCTATTTAGTGCAGTAACTTCGATTTTTGGTGAGTTTCAGACTTTCATGGGAATCTTCGGAATTTTAGCGGTTTGGAACTTTCGAGATTTGTTGACATTTTTATGAATCGTTGGAGCTGTCGGGATCTATGTACTGATATCGGAATTTCCAGAGTTTCGTTAGGATCCTGATCTATGTATGTATTCCGATGTTTCGAGTACTTTTGGGATAAATTAACACTTTTCTGCACATTTTCGGACTTTTTAGAACTTTTTCAAGAGCTTTCGGTAAATAATGCACCTACTTGGATTTTTTTGGCTCACTTCGAGGTTATTTTAGTTATTTGGGATTTCGCGATTTTCCGGTATTCTAATCATTAGCTGAGAAACTTCGAAATTTTAAAGAAGAATTTCGAACAGATTTTCAAAACGAAAACTGCCACAGCAAGGACTGAAATCAGGCTTAGGGAAACCGAATACCTAACAAAATCAACGTCTGGACAATCTAAAATTCTTGGGACTTTCGATTTGATCACTGCATCTCTGAAATGGTTTCAAGTAGCTTAGTGTTTTGATTCTACCATTCTGTTTGTGCACGTTTTTAATATAAAACTTTTCTCAGTTGTTCTTAACTCAGTTCTTTCCTCAAATAATTTTAGCTTTCACACCAAACATGTTTTCTTTTTTTCCAACATTTTGAAATTAAATACACAATTGAGAGGTAGGTAAACTTCCGCCAGCTCGTGTAAATGAAGCCCAGAAAATTTGGTGCAAATTTTGTCCTAATGAAAAAACGAAATTTAATAACTCTGCCACTCTATTCCCCAAGTACTCGGCTAAAAGAGCAAAAGAAGCTCAAAGGAAAAATTATCCAGTCCTCCGCAAACATATTACGAAACAGATTCATTTCAATTTGCAGATGAAAAATTTTCACTAGCCGCAAAATATGTAGTGAAAATAGAGTGTGAAAATTACACTAATGTTGCACTGGTGTATTCCAAGGACTATTACAAATGTATGCTCAACTGCGGAGACTACTCGTATATCAATGTGCGTTTGCGTGTGTGTGTGTGCGCATTCCCTTTGATGATGACCAAATGACTGTGCATAATGTGTGGTTACTTCCAATTTTCCTGTACATCAACTGAATGTTTCTTATTTCCTTTTTCTTCTGTTGCTCTTTTGTTTTTGTAGCTGCGCAAGTTATGCTGTTGTTTTTGCTGTTATTCTCTGCCAACTTGCTTTATTAAGCACCTCCAATTTAGCTAAGCTTTGACTTGCTTATTGTTTCTGTGGTTGTGGTTGTTGTTGTCATTATTATCACCTTCCTGTCTGTGATTTGCTTTCGAAGGTAGCCCAAATTCTTCGGTAATCCTTTGATCCTGGAAAAGTGCAATCTACAACTCACCCAATTTACAACAAATGAGGTGCAAAGCTGCTTATGTGCAGTGCCATTAACTCGGAAACGTATGAAGCTTTTCGTGTGATGATAAATGTGAAAATTGAAGCTTGGGAATTTTCACCAAAAATAAAATGGATTTTAATTTTAAAATGGATACAGGATAAGCTAGAGAAGCAAGAAGGGGATTTAGAAGTCGAGTAACGTAAATACAAAATTCTCATAGTAATTTTCGTAGTGCAAAAATATTTTCTTATTTTCAACATAAACGAATTATTTTTGGGCGAAATATTATGGATTTTGTGCTGAGAATGCGAAAGCTTTTATTTCTGGTAGAGTTACACATTTGTAGTATAATACTCGTAAAAACTCTGGCTAGCAGCGTGCAACGCAAATAAATTTTAAATTTACTTCAACCAATAAATAAAAAATAAAAAATAAACCAACTCCGGCTACACCCTCCGCAGCATTTTTCCGCAGTACAGCTTTTCACTGCTGCATAAAAGTACTGTACTCAATGAAACTTCTGTTAACATCAACGAAAGGAAATCGATCATGATCATTAAACTGGAAAAATATGTGAAAACAATTTTTTTATGTGTATTTAGTATTCTCTTAGTATAACAAGATTCAGGCATTTATTTATAATCTGTCAAGGATACTAGCCTTAGATTGCGATGAAAAATGTATTGATATCTGCAATCTTTATCCTATAAAGTTGAGTACAGTCTTAATTTGTGACCAGCATCCAGTGATCAGATGCTCTTTAGATATCTATGTTTCTATGAGATGATCTTTAATTCGAGTTTCAACACCAAGGTTCTGAAAGGAAGAGGAGTCGCTGTTGTGTGAGCTGAGGCAGAAACTTATAAGCAAGCTGATAAGCGCTAAGTAAATAAACAAATTTGATTACGTGAAAGTCGCGTATTTAAGAGTATGAGCTAAGCTAAGCTTTTGGCGTGCGGAATGACATATCAGCTTACCGCTTATCAGCTTGCCCATAAGTTCATCTCAAAGCTCAGCCGTAAGCGCTCTGTGTGCGCAGCCCCTAAAGGAGGCTGCTCATAAGATTTTTACATTAGATTAGATTAGATTAGATTAGATTAGATTACATTAGATTAGATTAGATTTTATTAGACTAGACAAGATTATATTTTATTACGTTATATTTAGAGGAGGGATCAGGGGCCTGTAACACAAGCCCTACAAGTTCAACAAGTGTAGAAATAAATTAAACAAGTTTAGATATTCTGTAACACAAAGTCGCTTGTAGTTACAAGCAGCGCACTCGTAATAACTGAACTTTTTGCACAGTTGTAGTCTCTTTCCGTAACGCAACTGTTCGTTGTCAACAATTGTAAAAAATTTTCTACCTATCTCGAACGCTGCACTATGGGAAATTTGAGCCTATTTTGTGGCCAATAGTCAATTTTTTGACTTGCTTGAAATTGATTTTTTTTTGCCTTATCTTACAGCGAATACTTCAGACTAAACAACTGTATACTCTGTTTTTCGATAAATTGACTTACCAACAAACAGGTAGTTTTGAAATTTTCTGTAAACGAAAAATCTGTAGCTTGATTTATGTGTCACTTTCAAATGCGTATACCTCATAATATATTTGCCGCTTTTCAAAAGTGAAAAATGGAAAGAAATAGTGACGGTTAGTAGAATATTTAGCAATTAAAAGTTTTATTATAGTTTAAAGGTTGTGCCAAAGAAACGTGCGCATTTAAGTGATAGGAAAGTGAGATTGTGCAATTAAAAAAAAGAAGTATTTTTAGTGTTTTAAAAAGTTTAAAAACGTTTAAAAATGACTCATCACAAATCGATAGAATAGTCCTTGATCTGTTATCCCCATACTCTCAAACTGCGATTTTGTGCGATATTAAAGAAATTATAATTTTTCTTAGGTAACTATTTGATACACCTTCAACAAAAAAAACTGCCAAAAATCAACGTTAAGTCCTAGCTACTTTGGAGTTGCACTTTATTATATTAAAATTAAATGGGCTACAAAACTGAATAAACAAAATCTTACTATAAAAATTAATTAAAATGCTTGAAATTTTTATAAAAGTTTGTGGGCGTGGCAACCAAAATTTTTGTGTGGCAACCTCACTACTTCCAGCCCGACTGCTGTACCAAGTTTTAGGGAGATATTTCGACTTTTCCAATTTTGGCCACAAAATATGATCAAATTTCCCATAGTGCGCTGGGCAAATTCAGTTTTGTGAAGTATTCCGCCGTGAATTTTGCTGTCGATATGCGGTTAAGTGTTTCCGAAAGTGACAACGAAAATGTTCCTGCAGTGCACCTGTATCGGAAGAGAATGAATACTTCCCTGCTGAGAGACGAAAACTTTGTGGAAAGGTTCAGACTGAATCGAGAACTGTGTGAAGCCCTGCATGAAGATATAGCAATTAATAATAAGACAATTTCGATAACTTAATGATCTTCTTAAAAATTTATAACACGATAATTCTAAGTATAAAATATAATTCGATTAATTTTGGATAACTCTAAAACTTCGATAAATCCGTAAATTTTGAAAACTCGATGAAATATAATTTTGGTAATCCCATAACTTTTGATAACTCGATTTACTTCTAAAACAAAATGCTTTTTCCATAGCTCGATAAATTTTGCTATATCGTTAACTGTCGATAAATTTCGATAGCTCCATAAATTTCATGGTTCCATTAACTCGATAACATGATACATTTAAATCACATGATAAATTTCCATAACTCGATTAATTATGATTAGTCGATAAATTTTGATAATTATCATACATTTCCATAACTCGATAAATTTCATAGCTCGATAAATTTTGATTTCTCTATAAACTTCGAAAACCATTAAGTTCCATAATTTTCGATAACTTGATAAATTTCGATAAGTTGATACATTTTGATACCGCTCGATAAATTTCTATAATTCAATAAATTTAGATAACCCAACAAATTTCGATAACTCGAAAAACGTACTGCGCTACATTTTTGTCTCGATAAATTTCGACAACTTGATATATGTAGCTTCAGTAATTCAATAAATTTTGGTAACTAAATTTTGATAAATCGAAAAATTGAACTTCGATAATGCAATAAATTTCCAAAAATACCCCAGACGATAAATATTACAGGCCACAGGTCACCTAGTTACCGCGACTGAATAACGATCTATTGTAATAAACCTCTATTTGGCTACATCTCTTCTTTGATCGTTATTACTAAGAAATCTGGCGAGGTCCTTTGGCTGAAAGCCAGTTAGGTCCTGTGCTTCTAGACACGGCGATTCTAGGAAGCGAAGTCTGGTCCGAGTGAGGGCTTCCCAGTGGCACATAATGTTCTCTGCTGTTGCGTGTTCTTTGTGGCATAACCTACACTATTAAAACTCCTATGTTTGACAAGCGTTTCATCACCTTTAATAATTCTTACTTCATGCCTACTGAGGTGAAGGAGTGATTTGGTTCTCCTTGTTGATATTTCCGGTATTAAGGATTTAGCCGCTCTTTCACATTCCGTATTTGTCCGGTAATGTTGCTTTCATTTTTCATCCAGATATAGTGTTACCGCCTTACGGATTCTGTTGGGGAAATGACCTTGAAATTTTCTGTGAAGCTATATATCGGAAGGCACAGCTTCACAAAGCTAATGCACAGCTCGTCCTCTGTTCTATAGCCCTAAGAGTGGAAGGGCGTATGGGCTTCTTGTCGTCTCCTAAGGTTAGCCTAGCTGTTAAAAGTAGAGCCTCTTTCTTGATTACAATGTGTAGTGGAGGCAGATCAAGAAGCACCTTGAGAGCCGCGGTTGGTGTTGTGATGCCCACGCAAGCTCGTCGTTGTAGTTTACTGAGCTTGGCCTGCGTGGACTGCACTTCTGCCTTCCTCCACCAGACAGCGCAGCACAAGTTAGAATGTGTTTGGAGATGGCATCGTACATCCACCCTTCCAGTTTAGGTCTGATGCCCCAGTTTCGCCCAATTAATTTCCGGCTGGTCCAAATAGAAGCCCTGACCTTTTGATTAGCCTTATATAGGTGCAGATTCCATGAGAGCTTGCCATCAACGATAACTCCCAGATATTTGACCTCTTTAGAGAAGTGTATCTTTTCTCCTTGAAGGAAGGGTTCTAGTAATTTGTCCCTTTTCCTTTTCCTGGAGAAAATGACTATGTTAGCCTTGATGGGGTTTACGTTTAAGTCATTATTACTGCACCATTTGGCGACTATGTTCAGGGCATTCTGTATGGGGTTGGAGATAGTGTTTTCAAACCTACCTCTGATTACGATGACAGTGTCGTCCACGTAGCTCTGAACATCGAAGCTCTTTTTTCGCTAAGGAGGCAGAGTAGTTCGTCTACCACGATGGATCATAGCATTAGGGAGATCACTCCACCCTGCGGACAACTTTTCCTAGCTTACAATCTGACTTTTTCCTCTCCTAGGGTGGATGTAATGGCTCTGGATTTAAGAACGTTTGCTATCCAGCGACATATGGTTGCATCAACCCCTTTGCGCCGGACGGAATTGTGTATTAGAGAGCGTTCCGTGTTATCGAAAGCGCCATCCACGTCCAAGAAGCATTTTACCGCCACCGCTTTGTACTCCATGGACTTCTACATTTTCCTTGTAAGACTTTGAAGAGCGCGGATATTAAAGATATTCCTGGTAAATTTGTTATTTTCTGCCCACAATACTTTTTCCCAAAATTTAATACAACTAAAAGCTCCACTTACATTAATTGTTCAGCATAATAGAGCTCACATTTTTGCTTCATCTTTTTATTTTTACTGCGCGGCTGCACTTCCAGATTGCTTGAGTAATTGCAAGGAGGTCAACGCTTAGCTTGATTTGCTCAATTTGCCACAAAATGTCTTTGGATACATCATAAAGCACGCGCCAGACAATGGACAGCCACTGTAGAGGTGCACTAACGACGAGAGCGAGCAAGAACATTTTAGCGTGCCAGAGGTAAGTGAGGCTACAAGCTTGCAATGGCACGCGTCATCGCCAAAAACATTCAGCTATCATACAATTGACGTTTTAGCTACGTATCCAGCTGAGCGTGACGTCTCTATCAAAGTTGCATTTTAACAATGGCATGTATTCGCTTGCTTGTTAAGTTTTCTGTTGGCTGTCATTGACCGTACGTACGCATGTCTAAATAAACGTACATTTGACAATTCTGTTCCTAAAATCCTCTTGCCAGCGCTGCTTGTTCTGCTATGCTCGCTTGAATGCATTGGCTTGTTGTTTGCTACATTGAAATTGCTTAATTTGGCGCGTGATTTCGCTATTGCTACTTAGTTGGCTCCAAAGCTAATGCAGCAACGCGGCACATACTTGCCACCACACCTCAATGTGCTTACACAGCAAATGTCACGGCGACAAACTAATCGGAGTGACACGAATATATAGATATGGACATAGGTGTAACCACTGGTAAGTATTTGTTGCAGTTACGCTATGTTGCTGAGCTGCGAATCGTCAATCTGAATTTAAAATACTCCTTTCCAAAGTTTGAAGGTAATTTAAATTTTACATTGAAGCTAATGAACATGCCAGAAAGTTTATTGGATTAGGATACAACTAATTAGTCTACACACGTTTTAGTCAACTCTCTTCATTTACCTCTGCCTTACGATGTCAGAATAGAGTCCGAGTAGATGCAGGATGGTTTTTAACTTCTGTGGGATAATTTTACTACATCATTTTTATGAACTCTCCTTGTTATTAATATACCACTTGATGACTCTCAGCAAATAGAGTGACACAAATTGAATGCATCCTTCAAAGACACGAGTGTAAGGTATTTTATGAATTTTCTCATATTCGGAATTATATCGACTCGTCGGTTAAATATTTTAAAAATGCCGGAGTCGCATCAAGGAGTCATATGACCAGTGCTGAGAATCAGCCAGGCTGGGACCCTTCATAAACCCCTGTAAAGAACGGAGTGTTCTTGATACCCGGTTACAGCGAATGCCTGCTCGAGCGGCAGACTCTCTTTTTCCGCCACTCGTGGAAAAAGTTAAAAAAGGCAAAAAGAAGCAACCACTTCTGCATTAACTAGGGATACGATACCAGTGAGCTCCGCTTGAACAGAAAAGGCTCACAATGAAAGCAAACAGCAGGTGCAACTGCACTCACCTACATTAATGTGTTTAGCTCTTCGCCCTGCGAACAATGTCTGTTGAGACCATTGTGGATTAAAACAGGGTCAGCTTGATGCGCTGAGGTAGGACAAAAGACCACTAAAGCACACTCTTCTAAAGCGAACCACTAAATCCGAAGTAGTGATCGTCGCTTAGCCACCTAACATATCAGGAAGATGCAAGAGGACATTCAATAGGTGAATCCATTTGAACGTCGAATCGCAGGCCGTTAAGCTTGAATTAGCGGTGAAAGAAGCCCCAGTAACGACACCGAAAAGGGCCAAACTCGAGGCGAGTCTGGTCTCGAACCTTTGCTGTGATAGCAAAAGATCAGTACATCATAGGCGTCATGATAAAGAAGGCAGATTACCAGTTGAAGTGGCTACAAGCCGCATTGTAAAAATTGGTGCTTAAAATAAAGCAGGAGAACGCAGATGCACCCTGATTATGTACAGACACTGGCTAGTTAGAGTTTCCTGTGATGACGAGTAAATCCGCGGAGCGGCACAAGATTGCGGTCAATGGAGTAGTTTAAGTCTACTCAGGCTCTTGCCTGAAAGTTTTTTAAAGCCCGAAATATCTTACAAAGACCCATTGAGAGAGTTTGGGCACCATCATACCAGGCCTATCCAAACACAGTTGGATCAAACTGCAATGGAGATACACTTGATCTTCAAAAACGAAAGCTCACAGGGTAATTCTAGCAAATATAGTTGAAAGTGATTTACTTTGGAACGAATTTCCGTCATCCCTTGTCAAGTTTGGTCTGGAGACAAACCGGTTTCCGCGTTGTGCCATCTTCAGTGTCATTTTTCGTTGAAAGTCTTTTGTATGATAATTGTTCATTCTGGCACGAAAGTCTTTCAAAAAAAGCTCCCTTGTCAACTTTCATATTAAAAAGCACTTGAGCATACTCCAAATGGAGATAAATAAGTACTTATGTATGGATTTATATCATATTACTCGCGCTGCTCTAACAGTGGCAACGGCAGAGTGAGGAAATTACTGTCGGCCATACCACCAGGTTCGGATCCTCGGGCAGCGGAATTTTTTTCTTTTTTTAATTTAATTTTTTTCTTTTTTAAATTTTGTTTGTTATGCATATATATGCATATTTTTTCATTTACTTTTTGGAAATATTTTTTTCTTTCTTTTAAATTTTTCTTTTTTAATTTAATTTTCGTTTGGTTTCTGGATTTTAGTGAAAAGAAAAATATTTTTTTTAAACTCATTTAATTTTAAGAATTTTTTTTAATTCCTTTTTCTTTTCTAAATATATTTTTTTTTAATTCTTGGATTTTAATAAAAATATATTTTTTATTGTTTAATTTTTAGAAATTTTTTTTTTAATTTTTTTCTATTCCTTTAATTTTATAT
>JAPVRG010110843.1:0-13852 GCA_029783565.1 Rhagoletis cerasi | reverse complement strand
TTGCGACTTCGTCGTGACGTTTTCTGCCTCAAAAAATTTAACTAGTTTCAAAGCAATGCCGTTTGCGATTTTTATTTAGTTCCAATTGAAACGCACCATTTTGAAAACATCTACTGTTTTGTAATCAACTAAGTAATAGAATATACCCGATTCTACTATATGCACACATATGTATTTAATATCGGTTCACATTAGCTATCGCTATTTGTACTAGAAAACAGGTTTTCCCAGCAGGGAGCGCACATGCGTATCGTAAAGCTATTTAATGCTCTTTGAAACAATTTACCAAAGCTGCCGGCACAGCACGCACTCTTCTCCACTCCACTGTTTGTTATTATCCTTCTTCTCTGTGGTCAAACGGAGCACAAGTAGCAACTCCGGAAGCAAGAGCAGAGAAATAGCAGGCAGAGCGGTAGCACATCAATGGCAATAGCGAAAATTTTTGGTTGCTATGCTCCGTCTTACCCTAGTTGTTTCTGCTATTGCTACGACTACAAATAGCAATTCGTTCATTTTCTTCGGTTTTGCTACCTAGTGAAGAAGATGGTGGCGAGTTGATAAGGTACAGGCACCAATCTTATGCAGAATATGGTCAAATGAACGCATCCCTGACGATTGGAATTATAGTGTGCTATGCCCAATCAGTAAGAAAGTCGACGTCGCTATTTGTGCCAATCATCCTTCTGAGTATCGGTCAGTGAACTGATTGGGTCCTATCAGCGTGACTTTAGACCTGGTAAATCCACCATAGACAAGATATTCGCCATCCGCCAACTTTTGTACTAATTGTCAGTAGGCTATTAACAAGTAAAGTCTTCTCTAGTTATACAAAACCCACATTATATTAGTCACTCAATTATCCTCTGCTGGTATAATGCGCAGATACTCCACAGTAGCCGATGAGGCGGAGCATATAGTATTCGGGAGAGAGATTCTGCGGAAAATTTACGAGCCTTTGCGATGGCGATATACACTTAATGCAGCGAATTTAATGCCGTACGGATGTCGTACGAATGGATGCAAATGCGCTAGCTCTGAATGTATTCAACGTGGAACGCGCTGGTGGTAGCAGAGGAATATGAAGGAGCCTTTCTTTTGCGATGGAAAGACCAGGTGGAGTACTCACCTGGCATTCCGGTTGGCGTCATTTTTCACAGAAGAGTCAGCTGGCACAAAAGAGAAATGACTCACGTGCTTTGTTGGACTCGACCAAAATCGCTAAGGCGCTTACAACGACAAACAGGATTAAAAAAGAAGAATTAAGAAGGAAGTCAGTCACCCCCTGCCCAATTTCGGGCGCACCCTGCGTGGGCTAGTAAAAATAAATATTTGGCGATTAGACATTTTTACGTGCTTGGCCGAGCTTCCGCTCCAGTTTGCGGTGCGCGCCTTGATGTTATCACACAGATGTAATTTTACGCCACCTCCGAACGGCAGATGGTTTTTATAAGAGGATTTTTCATGGCAGTAATACATTCGGAGGGTTGCCATTGCCAGCCACTTATGCCTGAAAAACTTCGCCTCGCCCCATCAAATAAGCCCTTGAGGAAATGTATGTTGGAAAATAGCTGTTTGGAGCCATTTGAGGCACGCAAGAAGCATTCAAGAATTTTAGCGTGTCCAGATGTTAGGTATTAGTTTCCGGGAGCTTGCATTTTTGGCACCTTAGTAGAGTTTTACAAAACTATTCGTATTTTTTTGGGACTTTTTAGAATTTTTTGAGAACAATTAGGTAAAAAAGCAATTGAATCCTAACTTTTCTTTCTGTGAATACTTGAAAAATTTTAAAGCAAGGCGTTATTTTATGCACAAAAAATACCAGGCAAACTTTTTCTAATATGTTGGCCTTTAGAAATAAAAACCAAAAAATACTCACCTGTTTTAGCTCAAAATAACCAAAGTCAAAAAATTTAGTACTAAATTTTTTTACAATTCATATATTAAAATGGATAACCGATACGGTCTCGAATTTTGAGTTTTTTTAAGAATTTTTAGCTAATACAGATTCCAGTACTTTTAAACTCATGCATTTCAACTGAAAAATTTTTCACTCGTCAAAAACTTCACATACACCCGCACGCACACAATTCACACATATGTACATGTCAACTTGCAATTTGTTTCCAAATTTCGGTTTCATTCAGGCACAACTGTGTGGTTTGCAAAATACTGGTGTGCTTGACATTTTCACCGCATGCTTTCACTTCATTCGCTATCTGCTTGCAGAACTGAAAAAAAAAATTCAAGTGAAATATTTCGTACATTTTAATTGGAATATGTGTAATCAACATTTTTTTAATTTTCCCGCGACATCAATCAACGCGCAAGCTATTTAACTTGTATTTAACGCCTTGACAGCGAATAACAGCAAATAAGGAGGAAATTGAGCGAATAGAGCTGGTATTATTTGGAATTATTTCGTCATCGAAATCTCTTATTTAAATTGTGGGAAATATGCTGATGGGATTAGGACCCAACAGCTACGAGTACAAAAAAGCAACGGCGATAAAGGCCAAAATCAAAAATAATAAAAACCCCAAGCCATATGTATTTCAGAATTCAGCTAGCTATTTTCAAAGCGAGTGACAGACAGATTTATCAACCAACAATTTGAAAGGCATCAAAATAATGGATTTTATTTTCGAAAATGCTTGGCTCGAATCGTGACGGAGGTCAGTCAGTTGCAAGTATTTAAAAGCTCGCGCGCTCGCTCTTTCCAAAATTAGGTGCTGCAGAAAGGTTTGCAAACAAGCAATGACCGCATTAAACGGTTGACATATTTATGTAAATGAGAGTATTTATTTTTGAATTGGTGTGATTGTAGGTATGCATGCTGAGTAGGCTACAAAAACACTGCGCCATCATTTCCCTCAAAATAAGCAGCTTTCGCCTTTGAGCTCCTATGAAGCCAGGCGCGGTCGTAGCGCATATTGTGTTCGGTAAGACCAAAAGCGCATAATACAAAGGCATTTATGAAAAACACACTGCCCAAAATACACAAACCCATAAAAAGGCTTCGCTTTGCAATGCAGGCCACCAAGATGAAAACTTGCAAACGTTCTCACAATAAGCCACGCCAAAATACAATGTGCCTGCGAAGCTGTGTTTGCGCATCAGCCGGTCCTTTTCGAGCCACAATGCCAACAAGCTACAGTAGCTAAAAGGCTGCACAAAAAATTGAAATAAATGAAAAAGTGTAACAATAATGCTGTCCGCCATTTTCGGGGAAGTAGCAGAAGCACAGCAGCCCCACTGTTGCCAACATTGCATAATGTTGGCTAGGGTTTGAGTCCAGTAGGGGGGGAGCGACCCGAGTTCATCTGAGCCAACAACAGCCGCTGCCAAGTCACGAGCAAAATTAAGCGAACGCTCGAAAGTGATGTTGGTATGGTTTAATTAATTGGACATAAAATTTACATGGCAACATGTAAACTAAAATATTAATTTAGGAGACAAGAAAAAAGTTCGTAAATGGGGCGTAAAAAGCAAGAAAATACATATATGAATTTTACTGTAAATGAATAAAAGCGATGACACTGGGGAAATTCGAAATTAAATTGCTCTAGAAAAAAGAGAATCGTGCAGAAACAGCAAAATAAATATTAGCTATCCCTGTTTGGGTTTTAAGTAGCTATGTACGATGAAGTTTGATAAGTCAATACCTTTTTGAATGTCCGCGTATTAACTTTAAAAACAACACTATTCCTATCAACTAACATCTGTTAACTGCTATTGACTGCTATTTTGAGCAAGATGCGTCACTTAGTTTGTATTTGATAGCTTTCAATATCAGGCAACCATGTAAATTTTGATGAAAAAGGGAAAACGTGAATTTTGTGTGCTCTTCAAACGTTGCTTTTCGCGTTAAAAAAAACACCGAAACCGAGGCAAGGCTTGATAACTCTCACCATACGCGCAACCATTTTGCCACTTTAAAGGAGTGTTTGGCGATATTCAAACGAAATCGGGACGAGTTCTTGCGCTGTTTCGTAACCATAGACGAAACTGTGATCTATCACTGCACATCAGAGACCAAAGCACAGTCAAAGCAATGGACTTCTACAGGTGGTACTGCACCAAGAAAGGTCAAGGCAGATTCGATAATGATTTGAAGCCAAATCTACTGCATTTGGCGAATAAAATAGTGTTCTTACACCAAGACAGTGCACGGGCAGTGCACAATGTGTTATGAGGAACAGAAAAGAACAGATCACAACTATCTAGAAGCACATGAACGAAAAACGACACATCGCCTTTCATCAAGACAATGCGAGCTCTTACACATCTCGTCAAACAAATGATTTTATAAGCACTCAAATCATCGAATTAATGGGCCATCCGCGGTACAGTTCTAATAAGGCAGCCAATGTTTTCTTTTTGCATGTACATCAAGGATAAACTGCGCGGACAACGATTTTTATCGCCAGAAGGAGCTGTTAATGCGTTCAAAAAGCATATTTTTCAGGTACCGAATTCACTGCGGGAAAAATGCTACACCAATTGGTTTGAGCGTATGCAATTGTGCACATATTTATATATCATGCTGAAGAAAACCAATAAAACCATTTTCACATAAAAATTGTTTTTTTTTCTTACGTAGTCTAAGGACTTTTTAGTGACCATCATAAGCAAACTACTTCCAGTTTCCGCTACAGATAATAGGTACTTATATGCTATCCGGGGTAGAGATGTTTTGTATAACAGCAGTAATAGGCGATATATTCTTCGACCTATCCCATTTGTGAAACAGAGGACAATTTGCGATCAATAAGTCGAATCGTATTATTAATAAAAGCAAGTACCTGATAAAAGGAACTGCTGCTCTTTGTTCGATAATATACACATTACGTATGTATGTATGCATCATTCCCACTTTGATGATTTGATTGATGTCTCTTTTTCACTAAACTGTGCAAAGAAAATAAAAAAATTTGACTGTACAACTCAAATATGTTTGCTTAATTTTTTTTTTTTGCACATCATACCACTTTCTTTGTTACTTATCTGATGTTACTTTTATTTAGTTCTAAGCAATTTTTGTCGTTTTAGTATCGACCTGTGCTCGCAATTCGACCACCCCACTTTTTCATAAAACTCTTTACATGTGTCAAACTTACTTCAAAATGTGATGATAACCCCCTTCAACCATGTAAGGCCAATGTGCTTAGGAATGCGACACATACAATAGTATACTTATGGCCGGCAAGAAAAAATCCAGGTCCGGTACTAAATATCTGATATATCTCTCATGAAAATCCATGGGGACTAACTTAAAACTGTACCACAAACATCGACCCTGCCGCCACCTATCCGAAGAACGAACTGCACTGTTCCTGCAAAACACCTTTCGAACAAAATAACAATGATTCGGTTCGATTAAGAAACATAGGAGGAATCAGTCCCTAGTTGAATGATGCTTGCCTATTTTTAGCATAGCGCGACCCTTGCGCCACCTATCGGAAAAGTGAAAAGTGTGTGCACTCCTCCCTCCAAACACCTTTCCGATAAAGCAACAACCATTCGAATCGGTTAAGAAACATAGGATAAAATTGTTCCCAATTGATTCATGCTTACCTTTTTATATATAGATGTATGTACTGTTATGAATATTTTGTTGCGCTATAAAAGATCTTTCTTCTGGCCTTATTGTGCTAATGAATTGATTAATAAGTGAAATTAAATGAAAATGAAAAATCATCAGTTTCTCTTTGTAGTGAACCGCAATATTCTGAAAACATTTTTCATGAAAAGATGAATAACTCAGTTTTCAACCAATTTTTGAAAATAAACATTAATTTTACTCGTTATTAAACGTACTTTATGAATCGATTCAGGACTAGTATAGCCTCTTGATAAAATAGTACGTAAGAACATCGCACAAAAAAAAATTTGTTTTCTGGGAAAATTCACACAGATCTCTTAAATTTTGTAAATTTAAATAAAGCACTGTGTAATTTAAAAGGTGCACGTACCTCAAACCACTCGGCTACGATTAAAATTTATGAGCATTCGACCAGCCCCGTGTATAACCTTTTAATTCAAAAACAAATCTTAGATAAGTACATTACAATTAAGATTCAACATAAAAGTATATCGATTGCGAAATGTACACACCGTACACGCTGACAAATTTATAGCAAAAATATTTGCTGTAAAAACACTCATCGAGTGATTAATTGCGTCTTTTATAAGGGATAGTTAAGTTACAATTTCAAAGATACGCTATGCAAGGACTAGAGTCCCCAGCAAACGGATGACAGCCGGTAGATGGAGTTACGCACAATCGAATTAAAATAACAGTCGTTCATGCTGAATTCCGCAGAGGCTTTAACACATTCACAAGGAAATCAAAACCCTTTAAACGCCCATTCTTCCATAAAAGAAGCAAAAAATTCATTGATCGCAAACAGGATTGCACTCGCCGGGAGGGCTAGAATAAGGCAAGGCAACGAAATAAAACTTGCGACTATTTGAATTAATCAAAACGTTGTGAAATTACCACCGCAACCAAATTAAATGCGCAAACTATGCGGTTGATGTAGTAACTGTATAGATAGTATGTACATATATTTAGTAAGCAACTTCTGCAAAAACAAAAACCTAGATGCAATTAAAAGGTAACTAAAGTCGACTTGGCAAGCGATTTGTAAATGTAAATGCAGAAGCGAGTTGCCGGTAGATACAATCGCTTCTAGTGGAACGGAAGCGGAAATAAATATGTAATGCAGCAGATAAAAAAATGCAAGCAAACAATGGCAAAAATGGCACTCAAACTACATGAGTGGTAGTCACACAAATCAAAACGACGAACTGCATCTGACCAATAAAGAACTTGTGAGTAATGACGTTTAAATCACTGGAAAAAATCTCCTATAACAAAAACCACGGCTAAAATATGAATAACAAAGGCAAAAAATATGTGCAGGACAACTTTTAGTTCAGTTTATATTGAAGCACAATCAATATCGCACAACGTTACTGGCACTTGACACGCAAATAGCAGCCACAACCGTTCGGAATATGTAGAATAGCCAACAGAGCAACCAACTGTTCGCACATACTTAGAATGTCTTACCACCGAAAACATTCGTTTGAACCCAGAATGCAAAATACCAAAAATAATACCAAATGGCCGAATTATGTACAAAATGTTGAGGAGTGGCTTCATCTAACTAAATTCTCGTTTAGTCTGCAACGGCGCTGAAGGGCATTTCCCTATTCTGGCGAAGATGGCAGTCATGGGGTCATCCCCAGTCCGTTTAAAAGGAGCTCTTATGGGTGGACCACTGGAACACCCTTGATACATTGTAGACTGTATAAAAAGCACACGTAGTAGAATTTTCTGCTACTATGGCACACTCAACATACGCCATCATAAAACATGTGAAATATTTGATTGCCACATTTAATGCTCCCTCCCATATCAACTAACTAAGCAGCGATTATTATCAGCTTCTTCTGTGTTAATTTAGGCCTTCGCAAGGTACTTCACCGGCTATAACCGAATGTACCTGTATCGGACAAAAAATTGGGCCTGCCAAGAATCGTTTAGCATTATTATTGTTCTTTCATTTGTTACATCTCAGGTCACATTGATACGAAACCTACGGATGGCACTGTTGAAAACTGTTCCTTTCTCGGCTTAAGTGCACTCTTAACTTCTGTTAACAATTCACGGGCGGCGTTTCTGTATTCCCGCAACTCACGCTGGGCCATATTTTTTTTTTTAAATATGTTATATCTCTCTTCTGAGCTGAGCATTGTTCAATTGTAAGAGATACGGCAATTTTCACAGTGGTGAGTTAACTCATACTCGGCAGTTAACTATCGATTTTTCAGTTAACTGTCGAATGTGAGTTAACTTGCCACTGTGAAAACGTCCCGTGTCTTATGGATTAGTTGAAACAAATTTTGAAAAAGTAAGTCTGTTTCCCTAATCCATATAATAGAGGTAATGGGAATTCGTAAAAAAAAACTGAGTCTGTCCGGGTTTCCCTAACGGTGCTTTCCATTTCAAAACAACAGACCGGTCAGGCACGGGCATGGTTTTTAATTTCGATGAAACTGAAATATTGTTGCTGCAAGAAATGAGACCCGTATTTTTTTTTTGACTCGAAAAAATTTGTTGGCCGACTTTTAAGCTATTTGTTTTTATTTGCATTTTTTCAAATGTCCATAACGTTGTTAAAAATTTATGAATTTTAAACGTTTTTTCACTCAAATGTTAGTAATTTTTGTAACTTCAAGATAGAATGGTACATTTACATTTTTTATTTAACGTTAAACGAAAACTTAAAATTTTTTCGAAATTAAATTTTGCAAAAACTATATTTTTTTCTTCCATACTTTGTCCCATGAAAATAGACACTTCGAACTACAATCCCTAGTAGCTAAAATATTATTTTTAAGACAAATTTAATTTTTGAGGTACATACTACAATGTAGTCAATAATTTTCACGCGAAGGATTATTATTTATTATTATTTTATTTGGAAAATAAAGTTATCGCACAATTTACAGAGAATTAGTTATTACTTAACCTTACATTCTATTTCACAAGCCTCCACCCATGTTTTTTACCACCTTAAAAAAATGTTCCTGCTAGGGATTCAGCTCGATTGTAGTTCGAGGTGTCTATTTTCTTGTGAAAAAGTGTGAAAGGAAAAAAAATAGTTTTGGCAGAATTAAAATTCGAAAAAAAATTTTTAATTTTTGTTTATTGTTAAATAAAAAATGTATCAAAATAAAAATCGATAATTGCACCATTCTATATACAATTACTAATATTTGAGTGAAAAAATTGTTGAAATCCATTAATTTTTGATAAAGTTATGGGCATTTGAAAAACAATTTCTACAGGTACCGATTTTTATCGAAAAAACAAGCCAAAAAATACGGGCCTCATTATTTGGACCAACAAACAACACATTTCAGTTTCATCGAAATTAAAAATCATGCCCGAACCGGACGGGTGGTCTTGAAATGGAAGGCATCTTCCGTAGTGTGACTTCTTTTTATTAAATGACCATTGCCAACTGGAATGTTTAATTTTTTAAATTATATTTACCAAATTACACCATAATCCAGGATTACCGGATTTTTTATGATACCAATTCACAATACAAAATGGCACATATCATATTTTATTCACATTCAAAAAATTATGTATATAGTAGGCTAATGCAAACTGAACTATGAAGTATAAGTACGCGTATCTAATTTCTCTGGATTCCTGAAGAATACAGAAACAATAGTGCTACCACGCTCTTTTCGGTGATCATTCACAAGAGGCTGAAATTTGATGCTTAGGAAATCAATTAGAGGCTGGGATTAATCACGTGCACGTATTTGGACCTCCTGTATATGATTTTCAATCGTAGTCGCAATCTTAATGAGAATCATGAACCCAATCCTAAACCTAACCAAAATATAAATGTAATCGTAATCTTAATCCTCCCTTCTTCTGTCGCTTTTCTGTTCATCGGAGTTTGGAATTAACCCAACCGAGCGCAAATAAATTTCACTAAAATAAATTCGAAGAGGTATAGCCCGATGTTTACATGTAATTTTTCGGAGCACAAAAGAGTGTTTCAAGCCCTGCATAGAAATACTGGAAGATTTCTTCTCTATGCTTAGCTATTTCAGGACCAAGGGAAATATTTCCCAAACAGTTGCTTACTCACATGGAAGTTTTGATTTGATTTGTTACA
This sequence comes from Rhagoletis cerasi, assembly GCA_029783565.1. NCBI lineage: Eukaryota > Metazoa > Arthropoda > Insecta > Diptera > Tephritidae > Rhagoletis > Rhagoletis cerasi. Next base: position 4,142 of record JAPVRG010110843.1, on the reverse strand, counting down.
CTTTTTCCTTTTTAATGACTTTTTTACTTTTACCCTTCAAAAATTATCAATTTACAATTCAGACCTTAATTTCTTTAAACATGGATAAATGGTCTTGAAAGGGCGAGAAAGTTTTTAATATTACCGATAGCAGTCCTGCACAGTCTAGGAGCAAGCGGCGGCTTCAAATCTAAAATGGCGGGCGATTTTCGTCAGAGACTTTAATTTAATTACTCTTTAAGGGATGCCTTCATCTGTCTTTGCCCCCAGGTAGTTTGTTGTCTTTAGTATCTAAGGCCTATTGAATGGGAAGAATTGACCCTTGGACTGTGGGCTCAACAAAAAATAAAAAAAAAATCTACGTTTTCAATTGGTTATTATTGGGTGACGGAATAATTTTTATTTACTTCACTAAAGTGAGGCAAAAACAATAGATACTAATAAATGGGATTCTGAAACTGGTATCCTGATGAACAAACATTCCAACCCCCTAAAACCTAAAATTAATTTTATTTTTTCGACTTGACTACTATCGTTTACTGGGTATGCAGATTTTTTTCCAAAACTTAAACAAAAAGCAAGAAATATTTCGCAACTGAAAAATAGCTCCAACCGCCAGTTGCAACTGTCATTGGCCATTGAAATAGTATGAATGAACGCACACACACAATGACCGCCGACGGTCAAACACTGAAAAGGGCAGCGACTGAACACAGTCGAGTTGAGCAGCGGTGACAACAATAACCACATGATATAATGCCAACAATAGCAAAAACAAGCAGTGAAAAAACACAGTTGTCTTCTAGTGCCTGCCATAGACAGGTTAGAGCTTTCACTCTATCCCTTTCTACCCTAAAAGACACACATCCATCCACATCATTTCATTGTGTCATCTATTCGGTTGCCGGACATCACTACACCGCCTTCCGCAAGTATGTATGTATGTACATACAAAAGCGTGTGTGCGCTGACACTTTACTTGGCTTATTGCTCGTTCGTCGCTTCCCACTCTCAAATGAGTCCGTGGTTGTTTTTAGTCTATTGTGGACAGAAATTCTTTTTTGCACTTTTATTGCCCCGAACGGCTATCAATCGTCCTTGCCGTCAAGGATGTGTGCACGCACACAATCACACACGTTCAAGCCAAATACACTTTTGTGGTACACTTGTTTTTATTATGTTTACGATTCCCACATGGAGTATTTCAAGTTAAGAGCTTTTTAATGCGGCACATATGCAGCGATTTACGTAATAAAAATTTATAAAAATGTATTAGGACTTGTGGAATTAGACTATTTATGTAAGCTTTGTAAGTGTGCTAAATATGTAAGTAACGTTTCAGGTGCTCAGACATGTTATTCCAGTATTTATACGCGGCAGATGTACCTATAACTACTTGTTTTCGTATCTTCCAACGTATACATATATACTAGACTCACATATTTTTCCCAATGTCGTTATTTTTTTGAGGCTGATAGCTAAAAACTTTCGAATACTTATAAAAACTCATCTGGCCAAGACTGGTAGCGAAATTCAAATATTAACCCGATGCGAGATGCGAGTCTCTGTTTGGTACAATATTTGGCTACTGTTATTTTAGAGCGTGTTCAAGGAGATGGCAAGGGTAGATATTGACGCGATCATAGGCTAAATATACATATGTCTTCGAGGTCGCTGAACATGACATGGTCTAAAATATTAGTAGCCAAAAATTGTACAAAACGGAGACTCGCATCGGGTTAATATTTGAATTTCGCAACCAGACTTGGTCAGGTGAGTTTTTACAAGTATTCGATAGTTTCTAGCTATAAGCCTCAAAAACTAACGACATTGGTCAAAATTGTGTCAGTCTAATATATACGTTCCACGTCGACCGGGACAGTAGGATGGCCAAAGTTGTATGGAACATTCTTACTAACATGTTCACGGAAAAAGTTAAAATCGAACGTATACACATGGCGTATGAGTAACATGTTAGTAAGAATGTTACTCAAACGCCATGTACGTACATAATTGTAATTGGTATTGACGTTGTTATCGTTTGGCTCAGTAACTTAAATTTGTTGAGCACCCCTGATCTAGACGATCATTTTAAGACCTAAATCTTTGTAATCCGTCCTATAGAATTTCGGCCAGCGTATTGGCCCGGTTGACGTGAAACAATGTCTCGCAGCAAAAATAAATATTTAAATTATGTGTTCATATTGAAATGTATTCAAATTTACTTTTAGCCTAATCATAAACGACACATCTCAGGAGAAAAATCATGTGGAAGCAGGCATGATGTTATGTTCAAATGGAAAGACTATAAAAACTTGTATGTGGAAAGTAATTTCTTGTCAATTTACCACCGCTTAAATGATTTCACCGCTTATTTTAATCAATAACTCGGTCAAAAAGCGAAGTTTGTATTTTAGGGAGCCTCGGTTTCCATGAAAGTTTATGAAAGTAATAAAAGTTTTGCCTTTTTTTTAAGTGAAACTTCTTACTCGAGTCCGGAGATGGTTGCGTTAAATATTTAACACCAAGTCATAAAATCTGTATCGTTCGTTCGATCCTGAAAAATGAGGTGTCAAATGAAAGGCCTTGATCTGTAGATGTGCAATATGGGTTTAGCTTTTTAAAGGGTTGCCACATACATATATGAAAATCAAATTCAAATTATTTATTAAGTTAAATGAATTATCCCAATATGGGTATCAAAAGAAATGGTTTTGAATAAACTGTATTTACTTGTTACATGAAGGAGGGTTACCACCTGTTTCAAAATTCAAATTTAGTTAAATTACACAAAAGTCTTATGCATACAATTCTATGCAGTAAGTGTGAAAAGAAAGAGCTCAAAGAAACACAATTAAAATATATTTGAGGTGCTTGAAGAGGGTGGCCACCTGTATAACAAGTTAAACTCAAATTATTGAAGCGAATCTTATTATTACAGCTCCGATATGTTTACGATAAATATTTAACGCCACGTTAAAGGTAGTATATGGCGGGTATAGAAACCGAATAGCTGCGTTAAACGCCAATTGGGCGGGGAAAGACTAATGCAAAGACAAGAATATAAACAAAAACAAAGATAAAGAAAAGATGAAAATGAAGATGAAGATGAAGATGAGGGTGAAGATGAAGATGAAGATAAAGAAAAAGATAAATATAACGATAAAGATAGAGATAGAGGTAAAGGTAAAGATAAAGATAAATATGAAGATGAAGACACAGATGAAGATGAAGATGAAGATAAAGATAAAGATAAAGATAAAGATAAAGATAAAGATAAAGATAAAGATAAAGATAAAGATAAAGATAAAGATAAAGATAAAGATAAAGATAAAGATAAAGATAAAGATAAAGATAAAGGCGAAGACAAAATGAAAAAGTGTGCAAACTTCTTTTCTGGAAATTGTCTATTAAGTTTCACTTCTTCTGCGCGTAGGGACTACACGCACATAGATTTTTTTTTAGGCTAACACTATTCATCTGACTATGAATTAAAGACGATTTATTAAATTATGGAGGATCAAATTACGAGATTCAAAAAAAAAAAAGATAATCAACAATTCAGACTCAAAAACTACGCCATCTATGTCCTATGCAATTTTTCGCACTGAATCAAACTCCGCATATTTTAAATTTAGAATATTAGAAAAAATGTATGCTCTATAACATAAGGTGTTGAAAACTGTCGAAAGCGGCCATTTTCACACTTTTAGGTTAGAATATCTCATAATCCTAGCGTGCTGAAGTAATTCTGACACCGGATTTGAATTCAGCGCACAAAAAATGCATAAGAAATATATGGTCTAGTTTTTGGGTCTGGGATTTTCCAAAATTTTGCTGGCCTGTGTAAGCGTACAGAGTCTCTTACACCCTCAAACGCTCATTTTAGTTAAATTGTTCGTCTAAGCAAAGAGAAAAATTTTATCAAAAACACATGTACCCCCGTAGCGAATGTCATGCAGTAGTCACTTAAGCGTCTTGCACTTTGGGCTCCTTTTATAAGGAGGAATTTCATGACCTTTTCATAGGGCATTGACATGCAATGGCCATTGATGGCATTCACCAATTTTTGAAGGAGTACACCTGCATGACATTGTCACCGTCGTCATTGTCAGCTAGATACGACTTTACTGACGATGTCACCGCTGACCATTTTCGCTACT
>JAPVRG010110737.1:0-21666 GCA_029783565.1 Rhagoletis cerasi | reverse complement strand
TCGTAAGCTTAAAGGCACGCAGTCGAGGGGGGACAAAGGAGTTTATATCTATGTATGTACATGCAGCATGTATTATTTATGTGTGCATATGTATGCCTGTATATGAATTTACATGCTTACATATATATGTATATAAGACTGGTCCAGGAAATGCTTTTTTTTATATTATAATAATAATAATAAATTGGCGCTTACACATATGTTAGTGTTTGGCCGAGCTTCTCCTCCGATTTGTGGCGTGCGCCTTGATGTTGTCACACAAAGGGGAGGGACCTACAGTTTTACGCCGACTTCGAACGGCGATTGTATTTTTATGAGAAGCTTTTTCATGGCAAAGTACCCTCGGAGGTTTGCCATTGTTTGCCGAGGGGCGACCGCTGTTAAGAAAAAAACTTTTTTCTAAATTTTTTTCGATGTTGCTTTGGCCAGGGCTTGAACCCAGGCCTGCGGAGCGGAAGCGCGCACTGCTTACCACTACACCATTATATTATTCAGTGTAAAAATACAATCGCTGATCGGAGTCGGCGTAAAACTATAGGCCCCTCCCCTTTGTGTGACAACATTAAGGCCCACCCCACAAATCGGAGGAGAATTTCGGCCAAAAACTAGCATATTGTACAAGCGCCAATACATTATTATGTTAGCTGTAAGTATATGTAAGTAATGTTTATAGATGAGCAAATGACCGCCAATGGATCGCAAAGACGGATGTTAAGTTTAGAACTCAAGGGTCTCCATAATCCTTCTCCCTTTTAAACTAGCCGCTAGATTCAATGAACTTGAGCAGCTGCCCTATGCTCAACCCTCCCGCTGGGCTCATATCACTAGAAAGTCCTGTATACAAAAATGTTCCTTTCTACATAATGCAGGGTATTCACAAGGAAAATGCCAAAAACATATAAAAAAATTTCACATTTGGACAAACTATTTTCGAGGCCAAATGACTTCTTATATTACTGACGTTTTTTCGATGATTTTAATGTAATAACAACATCTTGGCTTTTGGTAAGTATTTGGTCAAGCTTCTCCTCGAATTTGTAGTGTACGCAAAGGGAGGGACCTACAATTTTACGCCGAAAAAAGAGTAATCGCACTTATCCTAGAATAATTTTCGTGACATTTCTGCACCAGATACCATAGCAACACATACACAAAATCTTAAGCCACGAACGGCATTCATATTTTGAAGATATATTTAGATCGGATATGCCCTTCGATGGATTTGGACCAAGTTAACCGTTTTTGATAATTTTTTAGATATTTTTACCGGAAATGTGGTACCTCGAGAGTAGGCCCATATTAATTTGGTTTAGTTCCGGTTATTTTAATCATGAAGAAATCAACGGTTATACTAAATTTGTATATGAGAACTGAAGTCGGGTTTGCTTTTTGCTTAAAAATTACTTATCCAACTCTCCTTTCAGAGTATATAGGTCTTGCTCATAGCAGTTTTCTACAGTTTCCGAAATGTTAATGTAATCATGACTATGCATGTTAGCAGATATGAACAACAGCTTCTTATGAAGCCGCAAGTGCTAGTCAAAGGCCCTACAATGTAGCCGAAAATAGGAAAGCCCTGTGTTCCGGAGTATCATTCTCCTTAAACTGTGCTATCCAGCTTACAGTAGAACCAAATTGAATTTTAAGGTCGCGGAGCTTCTTCCATTCATGTGCCTTTACTTATTAGGCTAGTTTTAGCGGAGGAAATAGGTCACCTAGCTACCGCGACCAGGAACGACCTATTAGTTACAGCTGTTCTTTGAACAACGTATCGATAAGGAACCTAAGGAGCTCCTTTGGCTGAATGCTATTCAGGCCATGTGTGCCATTACTCTGTAGTAGCCAATAAGAAAGCCTGTAATAGTTCTTACTTCATGCTTATTATTTTTATCATATATGTTACCTTCCGTACTCGTCCACTAATGTTGCGCTTCCTTAAAATGTTAAAGAGCGGCACTTGCATCGCGCTGCTCGCCTAGGTACTTAGATTTTGGCAGTTATAAAGTAGCATTCACCATTCATTACTAACATAGAAATTACGATAAGAGCTAATAGCTATTTATAGCGTTTTTGAAAATCCCAAATGCGCTTCAACTATTGGATGTCTTAAATTTAATATCACTTGGAATCATATAAAGTTTAAAAGTTGACAAAACTCATTTTTCTTTTACTTTCTCCTTCTCCTTTTGCGAAAGAAGTCATCATTCAGACCACTAAGACCACTCAAGTGCACCTGAAGATTTTCACTTTTCGGCTCGTTTAATTGAAATGCTGTCACCTATAAAATTTCAAGGTACTCGTGCTTGTGTGCGCGCCTTTGACTTTAAATCACAGCTACTGTACCTAAAAGTATGCCATAAATAATGTAACAAATAAATAAGCGCAAAAGATTTATGGCAGCTGAGTGTACAGGAGCAAATCCTGAACAAAAAAGGCGCAACGAAAAGAAGAGTAAAGCTCAAAGAGCAGCCAAAAATTTACGAAGCAAGTAAGAAAGTGTTCCGAGACGTCTCTATGCTATGCCATGCCGTGTGTTGTGATGTGCCAAGCCAGCCACTTAAAAGTTCAACAATTGCCACTCAAATAAATTTGCGCACAATTTAAAAACTTCAAAGTTGAAAGGTGAGTGAAGAAAAAAAAACGACAACAAACACATTGAAAGCTGTTAAAGAGGAGATCGGTTTTTTTTTGCAGTTCTCGGTTACGTTGTTGTCATGTTTGTAACTCGGTGGCAGCTAACCAAGCTGTAATGCGTCTAACGAGCTAACTCTGTGCCACCGCTTACTTGTTCTCGCAAGTTATGCTGTTGTTGGTTTTTTTTGGCCACCCGTTGCGTTGTTGGCACTTTCGCTCGAGACGGCAGTTTTGCAGTTACTTGCCAACTTGAGCGGCTGCACACTTCTACGATATATTTTAGAAAGTTAGCTGCGAACTCATGTGGTGTTTGACTTAATTTGTGGTAACGAGGACTGCATATTTAGAAAACAAAAAAATCGCAAGAGGAGACATAAATTCATGCAAGTTGAAAAAGTCGATGAGGAAAGTGTGACAGACCTTAAAGTGCTAGGCATAAGTCCTATCGTGGTGTAAAATTTTTACCGTAAAAATAAAAATTCAGCATTTCCAAGACAACATTGAAATGGAAGTGGTGACACTTTTCAAAGTATTTATTTAAATAAAACGCCTGAAATAGGGGTTGATGGTAAAATCTTTATTATATATAAGGGGAAACACCAATTTGTGACAACTACTTCATGAAGATAGTTTTAATGCAATGTAGGCCCCGGCTCGGCGTCAAATGTTCCATTTCGCGTATTCGTATTCGCATTCGTATCAATATCCGTATCAGTATCCGCATCTTTATCTGAATCTGAGGCTGCAACTGGATCGTATTCAGATTAGTATTGGTATTAGTATTCGTATTGGTATTAGTATTGTTATCGGTATGGGTAATGGTATTGGTGTTGGTATTGGTATTTATATTGGTATTGGTATTTCTATTGGTATTATCTTTATAGGTAATGGTATTGGCAGTGGTATTGGTATTGGTAAGGGTATTGGTATTGGAATTGGTATTGGTATTCGTATTGGTATTAGTATTGGTATTGGTAATGGTATTGGTATTAGTATTCGTATTGGTATTAGTATTGTTATCGGTATAGGTAATGGTATTGGTATTGGTATCGGTGTGGGTATTGGTATTTGTATAGGTATTTTTATTGGTTATTGTATTGGTATTAGTATTGGTATTGGTAATGGTATTGATACCGCTATTGGTATTGGTATTGGTACTGGTATTAGTATTGGTATTGATATAAGTATTGGTATTGGTATTGGTATTGGTATTGGTGTTGGTATTGATATTGGTATTGGGATTGGTATGGGCATTTGTTTCGGTATTGGTATTAGTATGTCGTACAATTTGTGTTCTCATACATGGAGAGCTTTTCTCCTATCCATATTTGCAATTTTTGTTTTATAACAATCCGTACTCCTCACTTTACATTTCCATTAACAACACGTGCGATTCGCACTGTTATGAATTTACTTAATAACGTGGTTTTTCACCTTCAAGGTGTGAATGTCAATATAAATATGCTCAGTAATATTAAATAATCCCTTACATCACTTAAATAGCATAAAATTAACAACAAAAAAAAGTAAGAAAACATTGAAAAAGAGGTAGTCCTACCTAAGGATTCAGCAGCATTTTGCTTGCCAGCGCTCTGGCTGCGCACTCAAGTACATACGTACAAATTTTTCACCGCAATAATTCATAATAATTTAAGCCACCAAAAGTGAAAGTCTGACATTTTAATGGAATTCGAAATTTTATGCTCACCGTCAAATGGCAATTGCGGGGGACAAGCAGACAGCCAAGCCACATGGGCATACACCTACCGATACATGCTGTGAGTACTTGGTATGCTATGTACATATGTACATTGTCTTGCTCAATGACAAAAGTGCCCATCTCAATCTGGCTTCCTGTTCTTTTCTTTCGCTTTCTGATGTCTTGAGTAGGTTCCATCACGCCTCAGCGAAATTGGTTTCCTTCGAAGTATACTTGTTTCCTCCTTTTTTCCTGCACACCATTTATTTCCATCCATATTTTGCAATTTTGCTAGTCAAAATATTATTCCACCACAGCTTGTGCATGTCTGCTTTCGCAATGTTCACTTAAGTACATATGCACCTAGGCTACGTGCTCGCAAATAAATCATTTCGCATTACTTATAACAAACAATATGGGAAATTGTTTCGTTCGTAGCGAATTTGAATTAAATACGTGTAGATTTGGATGGGGTCATACGTGGCGTATGCGGAATATTTAATATGTATGGAGTAGTATGTATGTGCTTGGAATCAGAATATATGTACGTACATATGTATGTATGTACATATGTACATATTTATGAATGATGTTTATTTTGAATTCTTATAACAGCGGATATTTAAGCACATTCTGAAGCCAGTAGCGTAAACTATTTAAGCAATAATTTAAATGGAAACTTTGAATCTTAAATGCAGTGCGTTGAGAATACTACAACTTTTCAGTTTTAGTTCAAAAAGTTGCAACTCATATTCAGAATTTCCATTTCAAATTCAGAAAGTTGCAGTTCAAATTTAGAATTTCTATTTTAATTTAAGAAAGTCGCAATTCAAATCAGAAAGTTACAATTCGAATTCAGAATTTCCGTTTTAAATTCAGAAATTTTCATTTCAAAATCAGAAAGTTACAAATGAAATTCTGAAATTTCCAATTTAAATTCAGTAAATTTTATATTCACTGTACGATTTGGAGATTTTAAATTGCATAGAAGCAATTGTGTCACAAAGTGTTACTATGCGGAAGGATAGAAAAAGTTAAGCTAATTATGCAAACTATTCCAAAAATTTCACAAGCACATATATTTCCATTAAATGCAAGGTACAAAAAGTTTCCTGAATTTAATTTGAAATTTTATGAACAAAAATTGTAAATTTCTTAATGTGAAATAAAAATTTCTTAGATTGAGTTGTATCTTCCTGAATTTGAAATGAAAATTTCTGAATTTTTAATGGAAATTCTGAGCTCGAATTGTAATTCTCTGAATTTAAAATGGAAACTGTATTGCAATTTTCTGAATTTGGAAAGAAAATTCTGAATTTTAAATGAACTCGAATTGTAACTTTCTGAATTTAAATTGAAACTTTCTGAACTAAAACTGAAAAAGGTGAAGATCGCAGGTTGCCAATGCCTATTTTATGCGCTGAGTAAAGTGTTGCCAAGAAACTTACGATGTTTCTAATTTTAAATAATGGGAATAGCATACCCTTATTTACTCTGCCTAATATTTAAGTACACTTTTCCCATCCTACAACTTTTATAAAAAATCGTAATTTTCGCTGATTCTTTGTCATTTCACTTTTGTCATTCTTTTGGTTGCTATTTGTATTTTTACTTTTATGTATTGCACTCAGTTTTCATAAAAACTTGCACGTCATTCGATCATTTATTACGCTTATGTTTATATGTGGTGTATACATATGTATGTACTTATTTATATTGACTTGAAACCACTTTATTCCAACCAAAAGCACAATAATGTCGAGAAAAAGTGTTGTCTAAAAGAGAATGTATAGAATAAGCTCACGGATGTATTTATTAAGTGGCGAATAAAGTTGTTGCTACAATGAATGTGATTTGGATTCCGTTTTTTCTTGAGGACTTATGCGGATAACAAATGTTTCGTGCTTAAGTGTACAAATGTATTTATACAATGGTATGTTCATACATTGGTTGTTACCCAACTGTGGAGTGAAAGGTATAGGCTATTAACTAGTATACAGAATACAACTAGTCTACTTTTCATTCAACTAGTTCTTTATTTATATTTTTCCATACCAGCGACTGCTTTTAACATGGCGTGTGCCACGAAATGCTAATTGTCGTGATATGCATCATTAATAACTAGTAAGAATACTACTAGTTTTTCTAGAGCGGTGGCGTAAAATAGTAGGAAACCGTATTTTAATTTCGCGGAAAGCCGAAATTTTTTTTTGTGCAATTTAATTTCTTGTTGAAATTCCTTAATTGATTCTTTTTAAGGAAAATCAAATCTGTCAGACCAAAAATGCATACCCAGTAATTGGTATATTATATTGTATATCATTTTAACGAGTGACACAAATGTTGGAAGCCCAAAGTAACTTCTATGTACTTACCCTCATGAGAAATATTTATACTGAGATCTCTAAGCACAGAAAGAGTCAAAGAGTCAAATAATAATAATAAATTCTCAATTTGGAAGATTGCCCTACAAACCTTTTTTTTCTAAGTGAATCCAAGTTCTTCCCCGCCTGGTCTTTCCATCGCAGATGAGGCCTTTCTCATCCTTTGTTACCAGCATTGCGACCGCGTTTACATTCTCAGAGCTGCATAGTTTCTGTCCATTCGAACGGCACATAGTAGCCTGAGAGTGGAAGAAAGTCGAAGTTTCGGGATGTCCCAAAGTATTCAACTAAATGGTTGGTTAGACTCTGGAGTCTAGACATGTCTATTGACACGACTTGAGGCTTTTTTGCCAAGAAAAATTACCCCTTTATTATTCAAAGTTTACTTGATGTATGATTCGTATTTTTTACGTAAAAATTTGAACAGCTATTTTACGGACTCAACAATAGTAATTGAATGATCGGTTTTTGTTGGATTTATTTTTATCTTTAATGCCAAGTTTGAAAGTACACAAGTGTTGCTCCATAACGGGTTTTTATCATTTTCCCTAGTCCGTTCCGAGTTAGGAACATTTATATGATTTCAAGCATTTTCAATGACTTTACGGTACCTTGCGGCGCTGCGGCCTGCGATGAAAGGTGATTATTATAAAAATACTTTATACACTTTCAATTAATAACAAAACAAATTTCAGCTGTGTCTGCCTGTGTCCTCGCTTATCTTTCATACACCGGGCGTTTCACTTTGGCAAATCCCAATATAAGCTGTGGCATAAAGTAATAGTTGAAATCCGATTTTACTGAAATTTTCCATGTGGTTAAGAATTACAAAAAATATTATAGATTGGCGAACTGCCACGCCCACTGCACTAGGGAGGGGAAATGTTGTATTTTATCCGATTTTATTAAATGTGGTTAATATAAATGGATTTCTTATGACTGGTCGACGTGTCAGTAGGCTGATTGTGACTATTTTTCACATTTAAGTTTTTCTGGTCAAGACTAAGATACATACCGTATTTTATTAAAATTGGATTGTAGTGGGCGTGACAATTCGTCAATATTTGTCATTTTTTATACTTCTTTATTTTTTACCAAATGTACTGACTACATGTATCATATTTCAATGAAATCGGAGCACGTTTACTACTCTAGCCGTAGCTTATATGGGGATATACTTACCACTGTGCGAAGTGGACAAGCCAGTCGCTGCACTATTTCTACATCATTGTAAGGCTCATACAACTCATCCTTCCATTGTCAATGCTTCTGCGACATGTACCTCCCCATAGTCATAAATTTAATATAACAGATTTCGTGACAGAAAGGTAAATAGTTTAATTTAATTTAAAATAAATGTGATGACATAGAACAAAGTTCTTTTGGATTTTGACTGTCGGTATTGAATATTATGGGTTTGACACATTTTGGCTTGAAAAATCTGTAACAAAAATCTTGCGAAATACTGCTGGTTTATTGAAAGCTAAATTTAAAAAGTTTCATATTTTTATGAAAAAAGTAGGGCATCAAGTTTCTCTGAAATCTTATACCTGCCCTCCTGTGTTCTTTGTTATAATGGTCAATTATGTAAAAGACATAACATTTTGAAGAGCCTTCTAATTAATATCAAAAAGCCATTATTTTTTTATGAAGGGACTTTTTAACTTAATCTGCAATTTGGATATTTATGCCATGGATTTCAGTTTATACGATCGTATTTTGTCCAATATTTCGTATAATTTTTAAACTGCTTAGCAAAGTATTGACTAAGGCCTACATCAAAAAATAATAAACTTACGAAATTCGCAGGACATCATAATAAAGAATATCCCTTACTTGTCAGCTTAGCGTATTTATTAGAATTTTACGGTGTTTTAAGAGACAATCAAAAATAAAGGAATACAGAGTAAGAGGTAACCAAACAAATGTAGGAACATGATTTTATACATATATACTTACTTACAACATATATATGATATAAACAAGCATATATACATACGTGCTGTGCGAGAAGGATTGACAAAATCCACTGCCAAACATAAACAAAACCCCCGACAAAGCAGTGAAAGCCAAGAAAGGATAAAAGGAGCGTAAAGAAAAGTAAAAATCATAAAACGTAAATACTTAGGGACACAAAATGAAGGCTAACTTTCACTCATTCGCTGAGGATGACAGAAATTGTCACAAAACGTTGATGAAAATGCCAAAACATATGATGACAACAAAAGGGATGTATGCTTATGTACCATACATACTATATAAATGCATAGTATGTATGCATGTACACGCTGTACGTGAAATCCATACACGCCATTTGTATGGCATTGGTGAAAGTGCTATTGTGGGGGTTTGAAAGCATCGACGACGACTGCTGGAGTACTAAGCCCGGAATCTGTTTGCGAATGCATTCCAGAAAACTCTCACACCACATATGTGTGAAATCTCTGCGTATTAGCCGCCCGCTTAAGTGGCACATTTGCTTTAAGTAAAATGGCAATAAAAAAGTAGTAAAAAAAGGATATCCACTCAGTACGCTGGTTAGCCAGTGAGCGGCGAAAAAAGGACGATTGGGACGAAGAGCAGAATGTGAATCCAATGCAAGAAACAAAAAGTAATTTTAGAGAAGAGTATTGGAAAAGTAAACATAGACAAAGAAGTTGCAATGCTCAAAAGAAAATGTCACTTGTGCGAGGTTTTTGCAATTTTTGGCTGTTTATGTGGAATAGAGTTTATGAGGTTGCGAATTTTTCGTAAATTACATTTAACTTTTCATCGAAACTGGTGTAGCGTGGAAGTCAGTTAGTTTTAAGGAGCTTGTATTGGTAGAGGTACAGAATATATAAACACTATGCGACAGACAAAAAAGATACGAATGCGGTACGGCAATTATGAAAGGGCAAGTGCTTCAGAATATTGGATCACCTGCCGTTTTGTCCCTTAACGTCAACAAATTTTTTTTTTAATTGTATTGAAATGTTCCCATTTCGATCCCAAATATATATCAGATGGGGAGGATCTCATAGTTGCTCTTACACTTTCCTTAGCTTTTAACAAAATTATTTTTAGTGATAGCTCGCCACCAATCCAGCGATGAACTCATGGGTTGGACTAAAACTGGTTAAAGTATTTGGTTTCAGCTGGTTCCACATATGTTTGGGGTTTGGTTTGTTGACCCATTTATGGGTCCTCTCGGGGTGTTTATTTTTTGGCGAATTTAAACACAAAATAACGCGCGCGGAAATCAGGATATTCCTTTTAATATCTACATGATTGACGCATAAATTAAAGCTGATTGTTGGGTGTCAAAGAGCTCAACGCATTGCTGCCGGAAGCCTTATACCCTACAGGTACAAAAGACTATTCCCCCGTCGAATTATCTTCAAGGAGATTGTCATGTATGCCAATCACAGTGAGATGCTGTGACACGAGAAGTAGGCAGCTGGACCTTTCGAACCTCCTAGTAATTTTTAAACGAACTGTTAACCGAGTTTTTGACAGTGGCTTCGAAGGGTGAAGGAAGGAGTACTTCCTAGTTGTGCCAGGTCTCAGCCCTCTCTAGCCGATTCAGATGTCTCATAAGCTGCCATTCCCTATGCTTCCCAACACAAGTAATTTAGCCGAAATTTGCATTGCAAAACTAGTATGGGTGTAGTTAGTGTGCTAACCAGTGCCGTGATTCTAGCACGTAAGCTTCTTCCTATCCTTAAATTTACCACCATGCATGCCCTTGAGGATCGCAAGTACTTTCACTTGGAATACTGAGGCATTTTCCTCAAGAGAAAATGAAGCGTGACCTCATTACCTTCAAAGTATACGCTAGACCCTGATCCACTGTGAAAAAATGTACTTGAAATGTCCGCCTCGTTTCAGATATATATCAGTATCAGATCATAGAGGTGTAGAGCCAGAGAATACCCCTAGATGACAGACGCCTCGTTTGGCCTTAGACCTGCAAACATTCCGCGTAGGTCTTATGCTCAACATGAGGCCGCTATATAACTTTGGTATCTATAAAAACTCCGGCGACCAGCCCATTCTGATAGTGACAAGAAGGAAATTAATTATCAGATACTAGCGGAAATCATAAAAGAAGTTCATCCTTTATCCGCTCGAGACATTTTGACCCGCTTCTATATGAGTCCTTATGAAGCGATGTCCAGCTTCGATTCAAAGAACTTCTACTGAACTCGATTTTTTGCGCATCCAGATCGTGTTGGCCGTTTCAAGCTTGCAATAAATGGATCAACTTCAAACTTATAGTGTCCGCTGTCAGGCCATAGGCAACGTCTCTTCTTCATCAAGTTCCCACAGTTCCTATTGGTCATTGTTTTGAGAGAGAATTTCGTGCATATTAAAGGCGAATGCTCGGAGACCACTACGTTATACTGCCATTGCGCGTACCAGGTAACAAAAGTTCTCGGCAAATTTCACTGGATACCGTTCATTCTTAATTTGGTTGTTGATGGTGTTGTGGGAATCAATTATAGTCCCACCGTCCAGGACCAGAATTAATCCAAAATATTTCTCCTTGTGGAGAAGAGCCAGTTCTTTTTCTTGTAACTAAGGTTTTTGTAAAATCAAATATTTTTTTTAATGCACAAAAAGCATTTAGTCATCATAGGCCATTGGTTGGTTACATCTACTTTCTGTAGCCTTCTACATAATTTTTTAATCGAAGGGAATCGAAAGTTACCACTTTGGGGCTATGGAGATCCCTCCCTCTCGTCAGGTAAAGAACTATCTCAGGGAGTCTAGTTAGAACTAATTTGCTTCGAGTTGCTGTCTTCGACTGTACACAACAATCCAGCTCAACTTCTCTAAGTCCCTTTAAATCACTGTGTTGAATCGACTCTAAAAAACAAAAGCCAGTGCCTATTAAGAAAGCCGTTCCAAGCCCGATTCTGCTTGCTATAATCTCCTGTTGTAGACTTGTGCTCTGCTGTACCACGGATAGCTTCTTTTCTCATTTTTGAATTCATCTAGTCACATCTGCTTGTAACTCAAAGCTCTGCCTACAAGCACTGCGTCTAGTGGATATTCTCTAATTGCTAACTGAATAACTACACTAATTTGCTGTAGGAAAACTGTCAACATGTCAAATAGAGGCGTTCATATCACAGCCCTTCGCTGTGACGCCCAAATTTGTCACTCATACACATCTACAAATACCTTTAGAAACATATAAGGTAAACAAGCAAACACGCACAAGTGACAACGCTATTCCCCAAGCAAATACACATATGAAGCAACAATATAAGTATGTACATATGCAAATCACAAATACTCATACACGGAAAATTTTAAAACTCACCTTTGCACAGATAACAAAAGTATTAAGTGGATGGCAGTGAAATGGCAAAGGTGGTAAGGTTGCAACGCCAACTCTATGCTGACTGCCTTTTCTATATACCTTGCCTTTGAATACAAGGCCCATTGTTGAATATGTCACGTTATGTTATGTGTTTTGCGGCCGCCTCTTTTTAACGCCCGCTTTGCGACACTTTTGTTGCCAGTCCTTATGGGCCTTTTGAGCAGCGCTGGTGGTAGAACGCGTGCGAGGAAGACAATTTTGTTTTTGTTCACTATCCTTTAGTAAGTTGGCCTTTTTTCTCCTTGCTTTCATGATTTGCTTTTTTTTCGTTTTACCGGCGTAACATTTATGATTATTTGAACTCCTGCTGCTTGTTGCCAAACTTTCGCCACCTGATGCCAACTAATGCTCAGCCTTTTCAGTTCACACTCTTCTATGCGCCGCCTAACTCTGCAACTCCTGCCTTTTCTTGGTGCTCATCAATTCGCCAACGCTTTCCATTTAATAGACAAATAAGGACCCTAATGTTAACCTTTAAAAGTTTTATTTGTCAATTTACGAGCAATAATAAAGTTTTGCTCTAACGTTGTTGTTGACAAAACGCTAAGGGGAAACACGCAGAACGAAGAACAACATCGAGATACTAAAAGAATAATGGGAATAATAATAGCACGAAAGGGCGGCCTGGGAAACACTACATCTTGGTTGTGTGGAAAAAAAATTAGTCCCAAAAAAGTCGGCAGATGTTTTTGCATTTTGTCTCCCAAACTAAACATAAACAATGATAATGGCTAGAGTTATAAGCACATGACCCTAAGTTTGAGAAAAAAATTCTACGCGTGTTATACTGTAGGTATGCAAGTATGCGTAATTTTGGTGTCAGGAGTCCAAAGTAGGAGGGTAAGCATGTGTGCTTTCTATCGAATGGAAAGTCTATGTTTGATCCTATATACAATTGAAATGTCTAAATCCCTAAATACAGGGTGTCCCAAAAGTCGACGTCAAGCCGGAAACGCGTGACAGGCCAGGACAAAATGGCGTCACTCTCTGCCTCGCCCACACTTCGTAAAATGACTCCCTCCGCAAACTAGAATTAAGTAAAGTTACGGCTTTAAGGAAAGTCTTGGGTACACTACAATCGTTTAAAGTAAGTAAGGAACAATTTTCAAAACCGAGTTTCTTTACAAAAATTAAAATTGTCCATAATTTAAGAATCAATCTAAAAAGTGTCATACCATTTTGGAATCCTTATTAAATGCGCCAACTTTAAAAGTTACTTGCCAAAATAGTGTAATACATATTTTTTTCAGCACAGTCAGTTAAAATTGGGCGAAGTATTAAATTTAAAATTTTTTTAGGGCAAAAAGTGTAATTTTATTTCAATCTAGAGCAATTGGCTATAAATTTTAGACGAAAATTTACAGAAGTATTACTCAGCAGGCCGCTGTGGTGTAGTGGTAAGCAGTGCGCGCTTCCGCTCCGCAGGCCTGGGTTCAAGCCCTGGTCAAAGCAACATCGCAAAAAAAATTTAGAAAAAAGGTTTTTTCTTAACAGCGGTCGCCCCTCGGCAGGCAATGGCAAACCTCCGAGGGTACTTCTGCCATGAAAAAGCTTCTCATAAAAATACAATCGCCGTTCGGAGTCGGCGTAAAACTGTAGGTCCCTCCCCTTTGTATGACAACATCAAGGCGCACGCCACAAATCGGAGGAGAAGCTCGGCCAAACACTAACATATGTGTAAGCGCCAATCTATTATTATTATTATTACTCAAAATTACATAATAAAAATAAAATTGGGAAAAAGTAGAAATTTTTAGCAACGGGAATTATAAAACCATCACAGAGTGCAGAGTTTTTCGTTTTTTTGTTTTTGAGAAATGCAAGCCATATATTTTTTTTCTTATACGGTTCCTCGTCTATTAGATATTATCTTTGTCTCGCAGTAATAAGTTTTAAGAACTCTTGTTAGTTATTTTGCACATTCGTTTGACTTTCTATATTTGGGTTGCCAGTTATGAGCGAGTGCAACTGGATTTCTCTCTACGTTTGGGTGAACGTACAGCCGGCAGTTCCTATAAAAAAGAACTAGTCCAGAGAACTTATAGAAACGAGAAGGTGCAAACTACTCAGTGGAACATATTTAATGAGACTCTTAACAGAGCTAATAGGTTTCTACAGTGATATTTACTGATACTTATGTTTCTAAAGCGATGTTACAGTCATGTTTCTAGGTAAATTGCACGGCGACATGTTAAGATAACAGCGGCGAATAACGTCGTGGACTCATGACATTTTGCGTTCCAAAATTTTGCACGTTCTCGTTATTCTATGTTCTCTACTAGTCTTAGCTTTCTGCTCAGAAGGGAAACTACTATTAAGTAAAAGATAATGTAGATATTTCTTACCATGACATCTGGTAGTGAAGATGATCACTCAATGTTGTGGATTCCTTTTAGTTCCGCTTTGAAGACATGTGTCCTGTTTCCCAGCCGTAGCAAGAGAGCGTGGCAAATTTTATTTTCATAACTGCTGTTTCAACACTATAGCCCATCTCTTGTACGTACACACAGGAACTAGAGCGAAGCCGCTCCGAGCGAAGAGAAGCTTTCAAATTGCTGTTGCTATATGAAAGTGTTCATACCACCTTATAGTTCACTATTGCTTGTACTATCAACGCCAGTGTAGCTGGGATGAGCAAAAAACTTCTTTGAGCTGCCAGTGTACTATGCATATTCAAACAACAAACCAGGAAATGAGGTCGCAAAACGAAAAAAACCAGGACTACTGTATGCTAGAGCTACAAATTCATAATAAGCTACTGCGAGCTCGAACTTTTTGAGACCTGTTCGAAAGGGCTGACAAGTTCTTACTAGCTATGCTATATTCATCGCTGCATTATGGGATCAACAATCCGAATGCTATAAAACGAAAAAAGTGAACTTTTGTTTCTAGTAAGCGTTTTTTGTTTGTTTATTTTAATCAAAGATGTTATCGAATTTAATTACAAACATGAAAGAGAGAGATCCATGGTCCAGAAAAAAATAAAACATTTCCAACAAGATGTAATTGACCGCTTTCCTGAAAAGGATTAACGACAGATTACTTCACCAGATGAAAACACAAAAGAACGACAGTCGGGTCTACGTAACCGCAACGACCAAGATTCATATTTGGCCAAGGACTGTCACTCCCGCATCACTCCCCAACAACTCTTTGGGGAATTTGTATGCGGTTACAACCACCACCACCACGGAAAAAATTTTTACCAGGAATGAGAAAATACTAGCCTTTTGGGGTCACTGTAACCGAATTCAAAGGCCCTTTTTAAACTCCGCGTCAGCCCTTTGACTCATGCCCGAAATCTTTTAGCTGCAGCAAGAAAAAAATGCTATTGCTGGAACTTTGTAAATTTTGGTCTGAACTTTAAGCCGGTGGCAAAGAATTCTTACCTCATGAATAAACCTAGTCAAGCCTCAATAAATTGAGTGTTGTCCAATGTATAATTTCCAATTTATTGAGGCGCTTTATCATATCCTTTTGGATATAGAGTAATTTGGAAAACCCTGACGTGAAAACGTATGTGGATATCGGAATCAGTTTCAGAGACCCGAAAAGCGTGAAGTACAAGTAATAATTTTCTCGTTGTCCGGCAGAAAAAAATTATTTTGTATGGCCGTGTAATCGATATAAGATGAAAGAGTGTTGAAAATATTCTTTATTTCAAAGATAATCTTCTCTTTACACCGAGCCATACAACATAACCAAGAAGTCTCGCTCTGAATGCCAAATACTTATTTCATTTGTAAGTTTACAAATAGTTGGCTAAGTATCACAAATTTCATCAGAAACTGCAATTAAAGGAGAACATCCACAAATTCACAACTTCACTTTAGAACAAACAAAAGAATTTTTATATTTGATTGTTCATCTCTATAGTCCTTTGCATATGCGTAGCTGTGTAGTTGTCCGTAAATCTCGCCCAAAGCAATTTTGATGTGCAAGTTAAATATTTGTCTATTTCGTTTACCCTGTTGCTCGATTTTTGTTTGTATAATTGTAGTAAAAGTAGTTTATCATTATAATTAGTAAAAGCTGGAAGGATGTCTGTCGGCAGAGATATAATTGCAAGTGAAGGATAGCAAGAAAGGATAAATAGTTTTCAAATGCACATACATACTCTTCCACACACATATGCATGTGTGTATGTAGCTGTGTTTGTGAGTCGCACATTGCAAAGCTGAAGCAAATAAAACACTAAATTTATATTTGTTTAGCTGTGGGCACGTAAGCTTTTAAGTGCGGTATCATGGGAGTGAGGCTGAGTGACGAGAAAGGATTTGAGTGATATGTGTGTAGTCAGTAAAAGCATATGCAGTGATTACTGTTTAGCTATACGCTTAAGTACATAGTAAACTATTTGCTGGCATATGTTTGATTGTGCATGGGCATGCAGAAATTTGTGAGATTTATCATTTTTGTTGAATGCGGTGTTTTGTTTTGGTTTCATATTTTGACAAATTGTTTTCTACGCACAATATGAAGCATTTATCGTGCAGAGGATACAGAGCAGATACAACCCATCACACAAACTGACATACATAACTGGAATGTAGTTGAAAATATTTTATGTTCTCGTGCAAATGCTAAAATTTTGCACACGTTTCATAGTTGGCATTTAGTTTTAACAAATGTGTGTGATTTCCCACACTCACACTAACTGGAAACTTACACACATGGTTGAAAACTCATGCATATACACACTGTTGCTTATCAACAAATTTCCTGCAACATCTTATTCATTTCAAAACAAGACCTACTTTGAAATCTTTTGAATCGCCTGCCCCTCGCTTGCGGCTTGAGGTATTCAACTAACCGCATTTTGGTTGAAGAAAAAAACTAGCGTTGGCTTAACACACTGAGAAGAAGATGAATTACCGACACACTCTTCCAGTAGATTTGCTAAATTATTATGTTTATATTGCCTGACAGGTGAGGTTTTGACCCAAGCATTTTGAGTTGCATAAGTTACCTATTTACAAATGTACATAGGTTTGTGTTACTGGTGTTGCCCTTGCGGTTTCACGGTTGAGTTAATAGTTTGAGTTGAATTTTCATAATATTTCACTACAAAAGTAAACAAAAACTATTTGGAAATATTTACTTTACCTACATACATATTTACAGTCATATGTACTTGTGGCGAACTGCGTGGATGCTCTGAAATTTTCATCAACTTACATATGTATGTATATGTGCATTTATGTTTGTACGCAAATTCGTTTCCTTCATTCTTCGCTTAAGTATTTTAATTAAAATTAATATCGTACCCTGTGCTGAGATTTACACATTCTTGTGGTTTTTTTTCACAGTGGATATGCGGTTGGCTGGTTGCTGCTGATTTGAGCAGTTCCTACTTCTTTGAGCTTAGCGCTCTTGAAAAGTTTTTGTGTGGAATTCAAAGCAGGTTATGTTCAAAAATCTTGTCATAAGGAAGGCATTTACAGATACTTGCTGTCATTTTTCGAACGAATCTTAAATGATCGAATGGTCTTAATTGCCGATCTGAGGGGCACTGCTAAAAAGTAGAATACTGCTTGCTTCAAGCGATCAAGTCTTACAAGATAGTGGTAAGCACATCCTTAAACTCTTTTATAGCGGTAGCTGCAGTTATTTTTTACCATACTGATTATATGAGTAGCTGTCGAGTTTCTTGTGCATCATTGGTATTGTGCTATCATAATAATACGGGTTATTTTGGTAATGGAAAAACAAATAAAAATTTTAAGAGCCTAAGGGCCGATTTCATAATGAAACATTAAAGTTCCTTTTGCAAAACTTTCCTTTTAGTTAGTGACATTTAAATGTACTGTGTCTCGTAAAGGCATATTATCTTTAAAGTGGATTTATGAAATCGATCGGCAAAATAAAGCATCCTTTAAATTTTAAAAGATTCTTTAATTTTATTATGAAATCGGCCCTAATAGCCAGTTTCACGAAAGAAACTTAAGTAAAAAAAAAAAAGATTTTTTATTTGAATTTAACATGAAAACTGACAGAAGGGAAAAAAATAATTTTGCACTTAAATTGCTGGTTAAACCGGCTGAATATTGGAAATTTGGTTTTGTGCTGAAATATTGAACTGGTCTATTCGAGAATTTTCTGCAAAAAGCAGCAGGCGACAAGCCGTGTAAGATGCATCAAAGTTAAGATTTCCTTCCCGAAAAAAGCGCCTGCTTTGTTGTTTCTCTCACAGCAGGCAAAGCAGGATGATATTTTACACGTGAATTTGGTGCGGCTAATTCATGGCAGATGGCTAAAAGTTTTCACCAATACAAAGATATAAAACGGGCTTCTAGTCATGTTTGGTTTAGTCTAAGGAAATTCCAAAAATGTGTAATTTTTAAGCGACAAAATAAACCACCAGCCTAACTGCGTGTCATTTCATTGTCAGCGGAAGATAATGCCATTTACAGAATGGAAATCTATACATTAATAAGCTACGCTTTTCGTGTCCATCTGGTGCGCCTAATGTGACTCAGCATAAACTGCCGCGAAACTGATGCGTCCTCGGCAATCAGACTCAAGAAGTCAGGCTGCTGGAGGGCGCTGCGGTACGGTCATAGTGGCATTCTTGACAACCTTATCGAATCAGAGAAACAATCAGATTATATACCTCCTACGACAGATTTCAAAAAGATGAAGTTTCCTTCTAGACGGGATTGGAGTAGTGCTAAGATAATCGAGGATAATTCCACTGAAGTCTATAATGACGGGTCCAAAATGGACTGCGGTGCGGGTGCGGGTACGCAACTGAAGTTCGGTTGCCATCCGTAATTGACCATAAAGCTAGGTTTATTTAAGGTTCATATTAAGCTTCAGACAAATTTCTGCAACATGAAATGAACTAAGTAGAAATGAATGGAAGAAAGTTTCACTTTAGTAGTGTGTCCAGGGCGCACTCAATTTTTCCATATTTTTTTTGCTTCTGCTTCTTCAAGGAGAGTTTTCATGGTATTAAAATTGGTTGGAGAATGCTTCAGGCTTCGATCATTTATCTCACTATCAATGAATTTTTACAAAAAACATGGTTTTTAGCTTGGACGGAAAATCGTTTTGTGTGCATTAGTATACAAAAACAAAAACAAGGAATAGGTATAAGCAACTGAAATGCCGTGTGTTTGCTTTTGTTTAAGAACAGGTATAAAGACCGTCTGGGATGTCTAATCTAAGAATTTCCTTTTGTACACTACACGAAAACTAATTTTTTTTTCTGGACGAAGTGCTTAATAATTGAAGCCGATAATTAACACGTCAGTGTTATTTTTTCAAAACTTGTGGTTAATGTAATAATCCCCGAAATTGGTTCCTTATTCATTTAGAAGGTTTCTAGATGCATCTTCATTCAAATATTACAACCAAAAGAATCGACGTCTAGGGTCAAGTTAAGCGACTCAGGTAAATTCTTTGCTGTATCATTAAGTTTTGGCAAATTTGTGTTAAGAGGCTTAACGAAAATATGCAGTATTTTTTTATTTTAGGGGAATATTACAGTGTATGCGGCTCAGCTCTCTCTTAGGTCGACTTAAGAGGTTTTTGATTTCAAATCAAGAATCATATTTTTCAACATTTACATGAATTATACCACGACTTTTCCTGTAGCTATTAATTTCATTATTTCCTTTGAGACATTTTTTAAATTACCAAAATAATAACATTCTTATGCATAACTCCATTTTCTATCAAGTATATGTATGTACATACCTAACTTCTTTCCTACATATCTCACGCAATGCCGAACGTTTCTGATGTGACACATTTTTAGGTAACGCATACGCCATGACGTTCTGGAATTCAGCGCAAAAGGTATTATGAAAGAAGTATGTACAATAGGTTGGCCCAAAAAATACACAAGAAAATCAATTTTTGGAATTTCCTTGCTGCCACCCTCAGAATTATAGAAAATGGAAAATAAGCAGACCCGAATTTTTTTTAAATCGGTTAATATATGCACATGCGCCGGGGCTTTGAAGTTTTTCATATATTTTACATAGGGAAAATACATTTTTTCGAAGAATTGCTATAGAATCTGTAAAATTGAATATTTATTGATCGAACAAAATATTTCCCTTCAGAAATCTTCCGGCAATAGAACTACATATAATGCAAATTCAACTCGAAAATTTCATAAACTTCTTTTTCCCAATCGTACGGGATGTGGTAACGAACACATAAACTAACTAAATATCGGTTATGAGAAAGTAGTTAATAAAATTTGAAGGCTCAATATGCATCATAATTTTATTGTTTGACGATTACTGAAGGGTAATGTTTCTATTCGATAAAAAAAAAATTATTTTTACCGATTTTATTGCAACTCTACGAAAAAATTTATATTCTCCATGTAAAACATATGGAAAGCTTCAAAGCCCCGGCGGCATGGTAAATGTTAAACGATTTAAAAAAAAAATACTGGTCTCCTCATTTTCGATATTCTTCATTTCTGGGGGGTGGCTGGGAGAAAAAATTTTTTTTTTGGACCACCCTAATGTACAATGTATACCAAAGAACGTAAATAAGCACCAAGCATACATATGTGTTCACAAAGCTGATCATAAATTTTAATTCCAATGCCAATTGATATGCAAGACAACGCGCACACTGAGCGTATGCGACGCAATGCTGCGATGGTTCAATGCTGCCGCGCTGGGGTCACAGGCCTAGTGGCCTGGAGAGCACAGCTAAGGTGCGTTGGGAAAAGTTGTAAAAATGAGCTCTGGGCTGTGAGGCCGTGAGGCGATGCTGCATTATTATTTCAATATCTGTATATGCATAGTATGAGCTATAACAAATTCTATGGGTTTTTGATATTTTTAAATTTTTTGCACGCACTCAAACTGGTGAAAATAGCGTTACCAAAATATGCACGAATAATTTTTCCTCTACAGAATTAATGCCTGCTTGCTCATATCCTATAAATCATTTGCGCTACGCGTGCTTTTTATTTCCGTATTACGTATAATGTGCTTCAAGCGCTCGTTTAACATATGTTGAATGCTCATAGAACAATCTACGAATTTATGTATTTATTATGAATTTCTTTTAGTATTCTACCTAAAAGCAAGCTAAATATTGTAGCATTTTGAATCAAAGTACATATTCTGAAATCTTCAAAAAATATGTCACTCCTTTAAGTGCTTTGTTTCTAATATGCAAGCATACCTAAGTATTTATTATAAATAGAGAACTTAAGTATGCTTTATGATCCTTTCTACCATTTCTGACACTTTTATTTACTTCACTTTAAATCTTTTAGGCTACTTTGATTGACTAACAATAACTTTCTCCCTATCCAACATATATATATGAATACGTACGTACATATTTTATTATATGTATTTTTCTGAGTTCTATTTGTTCTGAATACCGGCCTTCTTATCGATTCTTAACATCAATCTAAGCCGATTAGATGTTACAGAAATTCGTAGATCCCAACAAAGTAGCTAAGATGCAAAAATCTTAGAGGCTTATATTTTTATACTCATCTAAGTAAAATACCCACACATGGCTGTACATGTATAGTTTGTACATACATATATGTATTTACTTAGTTACTGTCGAGTTGTATAGTTTTTGTATTA
>JAPVRG010110708.1:1678-13057 GCA_029783565.1 Rhagoletis cerasi | reverse complement strand
AAAATACCGTTATATGGGAGGTGGGCGTGGTCATTGTCCGATTTCGCCCATTTTCAATACCAACCTACCTTGTGTAAAGGGCAACCTACATACCAAATTTCATTAAGATATCTAAATTTTTGCTCGAGTTATCGTGTACACGGACAGACGGACGGACGAACGGACGGACACACAGACATGGCTTAATCGATTTCTCTTTTCATTCTGAGCATTTTGATATATATATGTCTATATCGTTCTCGATTCCTTTAGGCTGTTACAAACAACCGTTATGTGAACAAACTTAATATACCCTTGTGCACAAGTGTGCTCGGGTATAAAAATGTCACACTCCATTTGTGACATCGCCGCCTAAGAAGTTTCACTTCAAAAACTTTTTGCATTCCTTTTTCCTTATGTTGGTGGGAAACTGGGCTCGAACCCAGGCCCTGCGGAATGGTAGTGCGCACTTCTAACCACTACACCACAGCGGCCACCACTTAGAGCAGTGTAAACAAGTACGACGATAATTTAAAAATCTATATGCTTTTAATTACGGGTAGCGAACAGAAGAATTTTAAAGGATCGCGATCCAAATACAAGTATCGCGTCAAATCGAGCGCAAAAATCGGCGCGGGATACCACACGCAAAGAAAGCCCAGTTTACTTTTGTATCCTCACCTCTTCACACACCCGCACGCCTGGTAATTCCGTCCGAAGCGCACCTAACACCAAAACACCGAAACGGAAGAGGAAAACTATAGTTATTCCGAATTAACTTCATATGTATATGAACGCCGAAGCATTACCATAGATATGTCAGCAAAGATATAGGCAGCAAAGAAAGGAGGAAAGCAGCTAATCCTGGAGCATAATCGAATTAGGTCATTAACTACCTACTGACCTATGAGTGCAAGTTAACAGACCACACATAACGGTTTAAATACAAATTGTAAACAATAAAGTTCACATAGAGAAGTCATATTCTCACACTCATTTTAATCAAACTTATAATACAACAACTCCTGTATGTTAATATCAAACCAAATGCCCCCAAAGTTAACGTAAACAACTTAAACTAAATTCACCCGAATACCTTAGAGCAGCATTTTTGCATTCTAAATTAAATTCTTATCAAAACAAAATTGCATTCCAATAACTCATAATGCATATTGACTTAAAGTGCAGCAAAACTTAATGTAAGCAATGAGTCGTTTCCGTTCCTTCTGTAAACATTTAATTTAATTAAAAATTCAGTAATCAATACTCAATTGAAATTAGCTTCTTAAGAAAGCAATTTTAAGATTATAAATAAGAGACAATGATTGAAATAAAGTTCAGTTTTAAAACTCGTCCGTGAGTAACGGACTGGACAGCAACTCAGTTTTTAATTTTTTAACAAGTATATATATTCTTACATTTCAAACAAAACATTTCAGCAGTGAATAAGTGTTTATAAGGCCGTGTCACAAGATTCATTTATTTGTACAGATTTATCCATTTTGGTAGTTACAGAGTGGTGTTGTCTAGAAATTTCATAAGTTCAATTCAATAAAAAAATTCCAAGCACCACTATGTAACTGTCAATATGTACAAATCTGTATAAATGCACCAACCCTGCGACTTCGCCTATACCTTTTATTGTTTCATATACTTATTGTCTTAACATGTGTTGAAATTTTTACAGGTGAATCACAAGGGAAACGAATTTCTCTACCCCGTATAAATTTGCAGCCCAACGTATACTTCTTTTTGATTTACTTTGGAGCGATTTTCCGTCATCCTTTTGAATTAAAATGTCGCCAATTCTCAATTATTGTAGTGTTCGCAATAACAGCAAATAAATAAGTCTCAAGGTCAGACTCTAGCAAGAGTTGGTGTTTTTTTTGAAAGAGGATTGCTTTAAGCATGGCCAGCTGTACTTGGCATTGGGTAGAGTACGATCTTGCAAAGATAGCGAATTTATTTTTAATAATTTTTGATTTTTAGTGTTTTTTTTTTGCTGACGGATTTGTGCACTTTTTCCCATATGAACCCCAATATCTAATGAAATAAAATGCGCAAGAACATTCGCAACAACATATCAAAAAACCAGAGCCAGTTTTTATAAATTGTATTATTTGAAAAAGATTTTCAGCAAAAACTTGCAACTTCCACTTTATTAGACCAAAACTTTATGGGCTATAAAACTGCATACTCAAAAATGTCAAAAATTTCGAATTGAATAGCTCGAAATTTCGATGAAAATTTCATGATTTTTTCTAAATCTACACATGTATATAAAAAATTGTTGCAAAAGTGTATGCAACAGAACTACTTAAAAACAAGTAAGGGTAGCACTGTCTTCGGCCATGCCGAAGGCTTCATACCTTTCATGAATATCAAAAAACTTAACTTTACCCTTGATTTCTTTAGTAGCTACACATTACTTATACTAAATTGATGTGCACTACACAGATGGTGGAGTTATATCACAAAAACTTATATCTGAACATTCCTTATAGATCACCGATATATTATGATTAATTAGTAAGTAGCTCACGAAATTGTTCGGGTTTATATCTGAACAATCAGTTGAATGGGAGCTATAGGTTATAGTGACCCGATCTTTATCATTTCACTGTAAGATTGATAATATGTGAAAAAACTGCGAAATTTCATGTTCCTAGCTGCATTAATAAAGGATTTATAACGAAAAATCTCATATCTGAACAATGGGGTATAGTCGTTCTTCTGGGTATGCAGTTACAGTTGCGCGGCTATACTCAATCCCGACTCTTGCGTCCTCGTTCGCGCACTCTGGGCAACGTGAGCAACCCATGTGCGAGATGCGGTAACCAACCCGTGTAGAGCCTTGGGTCACGGCAGAAAGAGAGGGAGCTTCGGTGGGGCCACTCCGACTTATTCGGTTTAAGGGCCCACTGGAGTCTGCAGCGTCTGTTCACCAGTAGGTGCGGCTGCAAGCGGGCGTCTGTCTTGGAGCAAGCGGCCCGCTATATAAACGTGTATGCGGTTGAAAAACCACCAACCCCCCAGAAATGGGTTGTGCGCAGGGTTTGGGACCCGCCACGTAAAAACCGATTCCAACGAAAAGAAGAGCAAAGCCTCGGATGAGACCCCCTTTTTTTGATTACGACCATGGCAAACGTTTAAAGGACTACGATTTGAGGGCATGCACCTGGAATGTCCGGACCCTTAATGGGGAAGGTGCCTCTGCCCGGCTGGTTGATGTCCTCGTAAAGACAAAGGCTGACATCACCGCCATCCAAGAAATGCGATGGACGGGGCAAGGCAAGAAACACGTGGGGCGTCTACTACAGCTGCCACGTAAAGGAGCGCAAATTGGTATTGTATTTGTGGTGGGAGAGAGACTCCATCGCCGAGTACTGTCGTTCACCCCGGTGGACGACCGTCCAGCCACAATCCGCATCAAAGCGAGATTCTTTAACATCTCGCTCATTTGTGCCCACGCCCCGACGGAAGAGAAGGACGAAGCGTCCAAAGATAGCTTCTATGAACGCTTGGCGCTGCCCCCGTCACGATATCAAAATTGTGTTTGACGACTTCAATGTCAGGGTGGGCAAGGAAGGTATCTTTGCCGCCACTGTCGGAAAATTCAGCCTTCACGACGAAACGTCCGATAACGGACTCAGGCTGGTCAACTTCGTCGGGGCCCGAAACATGGTAGTATACAGTACTAGGTTCAAGCATGAAAATATCCATCAAGCTACATGGCTGTCTCCAGATCGGAAAACGAGAAACCAAATCGATCATGTTGTGATAGACGCAAGGCACGCTTCCAGTGTTTTAGATGTACGTACACTCCGAGGGCCAAACATCGACTCGGACCATTATCTTATTGCAGCCAAGATACGCACCCGCCTCCGTGCAACAAAAAATTTGCGTCCAACAATGCAAGGAAAGCTGAACGTCGAAAAGCTGCAATCATAACAGACGGCCAATTTATTCGCCACTCGACTCTCACACCTGCTCTCAGAGAGCACACTTCAACAAACCGAGATATGCCTGCAGTGGAATCACATTTCCCGCTCACTAATTACCGCCGCCGAATAGGGAGCTGAAGAGGGAAGCGAGACGTATTTGCCGTACAAAACGCCCGAAAATTTTACCAGAGAGTTAGGCGACTTACGGAAGGTTTCAAGACCGGGGCGAACTCCTGTAAGAACAACCATGGCGACCTAGTGACCGATGTATTATGGAGGGAACACTTTTCCACCCTATTGAATGGCAGCAGCGGTGAAAATAGTGGAGAAGATGAACCCGGGACCCCAGTCGATGATGATGGAGTCGATGTCCCACCGCCTGACTATGACGAGGTACGAATAGCAACTGCGCGGCTGAAAAACAACAAAGCTGCTGGAGCTGACGGCCTGCCAGCTGAGCTATTCAAGTACGGCGGCGAAGAGCCGATAAGGTGCATGCATCAACTCTTATGCAGAATATGGTCAGATGAACGCATGCCCGACGACTGGAATTTAAGTGTGCTCTGCCCAATCCAAAAGAAAGGCGATACCGCCATACGCGTAACTACCGCGGTATCAGCCTTCTAAGCATAGGTTATAAGGTCCTATCGAACGTATTGTGTGAAAGACTGAAGCCCACCGTCAACGATCTGATTGGGCCTTATCAGTGTGGTTTTAGACCTGGCAAATCCACCATAGATCAGGTATTCACAATACGCCTGAATTTGGTATCCCCGCGAAAATAATACGGCTGTGTAAAATGACGTTGAGCAATACCACCAGCTCCGTCAGGATTGGGAAGGACCTCTCCGAGCCGTTTGATACCAAACGAGGATTCCCTGTCGTGTGATTTCTTTAATCTGATGCTGGAGAAGATAATTAGAGCTGCAGAACTTAACCGCTCTGGAACAATTTACTATAAGAGCGTGCAATTGCTGGCGTATGCTGATGACATCGACATCATAGGTATCAAAAAACGCGAGGTATGTTCTGCCTTTTCCAAGTTGGATAAGGAAGCAAAGCGAATGGGTCTGGTGGTAAACGAGGACAAGACGAAGTATCTCCTGTCATCAAACAATCAGTCAGCGCATTCGCGGCTCGGCACCCACGTCACTGTTGACAGTTATAATTTCGAAACAGAAGAGAACTTCGATTATTTAGGAACCAGCATTAACACCGATAATAATGTCAGCCTTGAAATCCGACGGAGAATTACCCTTGCCAACAAGTGCTACTTTGGACTGAGTAGGCAATTCAGAAGTAAAGTCCTCTCTCGCCGAACGAAAACCACGCTCTATAAATCACTCATCATGCCCGTGCTCGACTTTCTGATCATATGCGTATACATTTTGATGGGTCTATCTCTTCTTGTTCTGGTACTTTGTGAAAATAGGGTTTCCGAATTCTTTTGATGAAAATCAATAGTTAATTGAATAGGTAATTTAATTTCGATATTATTTTTTTTTTGTTTATAACTAAAGTAGTAAAATAAGTCACTGAAAGGCAAAAATACAGAATATTGATTCGATTGAATTACTTATACAGACATTTCAAATAAGTTTCCTATAAATTGTTCAATCGGAATTGTGTTTAATGATAAAAAGTAAAATCATAATAGGTATTTTAAGCAAGAAGATATTCTCGTTTCCAAATGCCTCTTTTTTGAGTGGTCTTCTTTGTATTCAATAAGACTTTCGAAGTTTAACGTTGTCTGCCGCTGTCTTGTTACTTATCTTATTAAAATGTTTGATTACTCTAAATTACAAGCAAACAAAAATTTGTTTGCTCCTTTTTTGCCTTTTTTTTGTCAGGCACAAAATATGTCTGAAAGTAATAGTTTACATTCTGGCAAGTGCTCTTCTATACGCGTAATCGCAAAGACTGCGAAAAATTAACGGAAGAGAGGGCAAGTAGAAAAACCAGAATAGATCACGCTTTTTAACGGTACTAACCGCATCGTGATCATACGTGTATGTTGCGAGAAATAAATAATTAACAAAAAATTTTCAAAACTGTTCTAAATGTCGCAATGCTTTTTTACCGTGGGTGGGATACACAAATTATTTTAATTAAATTCATAAATATATGTACATGCATACATAAATGTAATTAAAACTACAGTATTGAAATGCCGCTTTGGTAATGAAATGAAAAGTTGGCTCAGGGATAAAATGAGTGCTGACACTAATCATTACGATTTATAATGTTCATTGCGGTTTTCGTTTTATAGAACGTTTGTCTTTTGCTTTGTTTACGCAAATTTTCCCATGTCTACATATATATTGATACATATGTATGTACAAATGTCCTTGAACAACAGGCCACAAATAAATTTTTTCACCAAGGATTATATTTCATTCAGGTACACAGCATAACTGCTACAAGTGGCAAACTATTTTGGGGGTGTTAAAAAGTGTATGCAAAAAAGATGTGCTATCCCCCAAGTTCCAGCATCGAAATGAATGATATCGGAGCTTCTATCAAACTCCAAGACCTTTTAGACCATACTGCAGCTCGGATTCTTCAAACTAATTTGGTATACAAATCAGGATACAGAAATATAAAGTTGTACGTTAAATGGGGCTGTGACGGTTCATCTAGTCAGAGTGAATATAAACAGCCCTTGCCAGGCGAGACCCAATTAATATCAGATGCCAATTTATTCATTGCTTCTCTAGTACCTATAAAACTAATTGACTTGTCAACAAACCGACCCATTTCATAAAATTTGTCAAGCAAACTCCACAACAGACTAAAGAGACTGTTGACCATATCAAGAGGCAAATTGAAGAGCCTACGCCATCACTGATAAGCAAAGATGGTGCTGTAGTTGAAGTCAAACATGATCCATTTATGGCCATGATTGATGGAAAATTTTCGCAAGTACTAACTGATACATCATCAAGTTCTGTGTGCACTATATGTGGAGCTAGACCTATAGAGATGAATGATCTGACCGAAGTTTGAAGCGAAAACAAAGAAGCCTTCCAATATGGCCTTTCCACACTCCATGCCTGGATTAGATTTATGGAAACCATTTTGCATATTTCTTCCAATATGGCCTTTCCACACTCCATGCCTGGATTAGATTTATGGAAACCATTTTGCATATTTCTTATACGAGTAATCTTGTGTTCAAGAAACGGCCAGCAAAAACTGCAGAAAATAAAGTAAGCAAAGAAGAGAAAAAATAAGTGCAAAGTAGGTTTCGAAATGAACTTGGCCTCCATATAGACCAACCCCGACAAGGAACTGGCAACAGTAATGATGGTAATACTGCGCGAAAATTTTTTCAAACTATCAATCCAGCTTATATTACTGGTATTGACGAAGAGTTGGTAAAACGGCTTTATATATTATTACAAACGATGCCATCTGGAGTCGCAATAAATGCTACCGAATTCAGTCAATACGCAATGGATACTGCTAAAATATTTGTAAATAAATATAATTGGTATTATATGCCATCCTCGCTCCATAAAATCCTTATTCATGGTGAAAGTGTTATAATACATTTTGCAATTTTACCTATAGGCCAACAAAAAATTGCTTTGGCACTTGTTTCGCCTGGAATAACTGTTACTTTGTTAGATGGCGGCCGAACAGCACACTCCGCACTAAATTTACCATCGAATATACAAGTGGTTGAAACTCCAACATCCAACATTTCAAAAAAATCAGCTATGGTAAAAGTTTTACGAGAGACCGAAATTATTCTATGGGATAAATGCCCGATGAGCAACAAAGAATCATTGGAAGCATTAAATAGAACTATGCAAGATCTACGTCAAAATCCTCAACTCTTCGGTGGAGCATTGATATTGCTGTCCGGTGATTTTCGACAAACTTTGCCAGTCATTCCTCGATAAACTCCAGTTGATGAAATAAATGCATGTTTGAAATCATCGATTTTGTAGCAACATGTTCAAAACTCTAACTATCAACAGGCGTGTTCAATTTCAATCTTTCGATCTGCAATTGAGTTTTCCAAGCAGTTGCTACAAATTAGAGACAGCAAATATCATCCGATGATGCAACCGGTTTGATCACACTGCCGAACAACTTTTGCACAATTTTGTACAACTAATTGACAGTGTGTTTCCAAATATTCTTCAGCATTATCGACGCCATGATTTGTTAAGAGAATGTACACGTCAATGAAATTAATTTTGCCATTCAAGGAAAATCGCCAGGATAAGTCACAACGTACAAATCTGTTGATGGCGTTATGAATGAAGATGAGTCAGTGAATTATCCAATTGAAGTTTTGAATGCTTTGGATCCACCTGATTTTCCACCTCATCGTTGGGTTTTGAAAGTTGGCACACCTATTATACTCTTACGGAATATAAAGCCACCAATATTGTGCAATGGTACATGGCTTTCCGTTCAAAAATTGATACCAAATTTGATTAAAGCAACAATAATAAGTGGTAAATCCATAGGTGAAGTTGTGCTCATACCACGTATTCTAATGATACCAACAGACATGCCATTCGAATTCAAGCGTCTTCAATTTCCAGTCGGTTTTGCCTTTGCCGTGATTATCAATAAATCGCAGGGAAAAACGCTTCAAACATGCGAACTAAACTTGGAGGAACCGCGCTTCTCTCGTGGGCAGTTGTATGTTGCATGTTCCAGAGTGGCAACAAAATAAAAAAATGTTGGTGTGTAGCGAAGCGCAACGGGGAACAGCTAGTTCTATATTAAATTTGAAACTTTGATCTATGCGGTTTTGGTTAAAGCATCAACAATATTAAAAACAAAGATTTTAACTTGAAAAAATTTTAAAATTTAAAATAAAATCAACACGTGGACATTTGTTTGAGTCACTGTATGTATACATAAACATTTGTACATATGTATGCAACATTAAAGTAAGTATATGTATACATATGTACATATAAGGATGTTTGTATTTCTTTTGTTTTAAAGAACTATTTTATAATAAATTAATTGAATTGAACTTCAATGTCTTTAAATATAAATTTATCAAGATCAGCTTTATAGCATGTCGAGATTTATTATTTATTTATTATTTATTTATGCATTTATAAATATATTTTGTAAGTACGGTCCACCTATGGCTAAGTCTATATTTCCCTGGAATGGCAAAGATCCTTCATTAACAAAATAATTTGCGAGCTTACCCCGGAGACTAAAACGCATTTTCAGGATCTATACGCACTGCTGAACGCAGAGGAGTTAAGGAGTGCTGATTATTTAATTCGCGGCGCCAATCTCTCCAACATGGGCGACGTTGCCGGCCTCTACGTGATCGACATAATCCTCTGGGGAATACCAACGACTTTGATCATTCAGCATTATGAAGTTATGCAATGGAATGCACGTCAACACTATTGTTTCGCAGTTTTCTGCGTTACACTCAATAGTTCTTCGCAATGCCCGCCAACGAGCAGTTAGAATGCCCAAACTGTTTTCTATGATTCTACCTAGGCCAAACTTATTCTTTATCTTTATTTGTCTAACTATTTGTTTTAACGTGTTTTGGCAGGTTTATTATTTGAAGAAGCCTTAAAAAGTTCACACAAAAACTTTAGAAAATATCGGTTTTCTCATAATCGAATAACTGGAAGAGTACATACCAATAAAGATTTTATGACGCATTTGATATTATCGCCAGATCCATTAGTTTCATCTCAAAGGAACTTACTACAAGGAAACAAAACTTCGGGCGATTCCGATTTAAGTATTAAGCAATAATAATAATAATAATAGATTGGCGCTTACACAATATGTTAGTATTTGGCCGAGCTTTTCCTCCGATTTATGGCGTGCGCCTTGATGTTGTCACACAAAGGAGAGGGACCTACAGTTTTACGCCGACTCGAAACGGCGATTGTATTTTTAATAGAAGCTTTTTCATGGCAGAAATACCCTCGGAGGTTTACCATTTTGCCTGCCGAGGGGCGACCGCTGACAAGAAAAAACCTATTTCCTACATTTTTTTTGCGATGTTGCTTTGACCAGGGCGTGAACCCAGGCCTGCGGAGTGGAAGCGCGCACTGCTTTCACTACACCACAGCGGCCGTTGTGCGATTAATTGATTATTCAAAATTTTGCTTAATCATAATTCCAGTCACTCAATTTATTGATTAATTTAAATTTTAACTTTTTAAACTAAAAATAAGATTAAAGTGATTGAAAATAATGAACAACAAAACAAAATCCAAGATCTTTTCTTCAAAATTGCGTTAATTATGAAGCCGTACATGTTTAATAAATAAGTAACATCATAATTATACATTGAGGGCCACTTTCTCAAAGAATACTAATTTCATTCGAATAAACTTGTTAAATTCGTCTGAAATAAGCAAAAGCGAGTGCCGTTTTTTCGCTTTCAAGCCATTCTGATTTTGTCGAAGAGTTGACCTCATAGAATCGAGATTGTTATCCTTCTGACTAGCTGACAAAAAACGTGCGAGCCGACTCATTCTTCTTTCTCACACAACCTGAAGTCAACACTTTGTAGTGATTGCATGCCAATTACACTGCAATATTTATAGAAAAAAGGCATATAAAATATAACACAACTACAAATGTACATTCCTTTTAGTGTCGTTGAAAAAGCTAGAAAATGTACTCAGAGAAAATTTGCGGAAACACAAGCTATGCATAAAAGTACACACCAGAACTACACAAATAAACTTTCCTATTACTTCGTTTCCGCACAACGTTTCTGAGTAAATTGTGAAAATAAACAAAAACTTGTTGTTTACTTTCTCCTAAATTTATTGCAAACTAACATCCTTTCTACGAAGCTGCCACTGAAAAAGTGCAACGATGCAATGCTCCTGTTGCTCACATTGTATGAAAAATATGGAAAAAATTTAATGTGCCGATTTAGCCTTTTCATGCCGGTTTTTCTCTTCTTGGCGTTGCTGCTTTGGATTCAGCTTGCTTCCTTCTTGCCGGGGCACATTGCCAACTAAGGCTTTGTGAGAAAAAGCTGTTTTCTATGCTATTACAATGTCTTATTCCAGCCATTCCCAATCAAGGCGAATTCATATAAGGTGGTAGCGGCAGTACAAAGATAAAAACTTACATACATGTATTTTGTTTTTGTTTTCGGTATACAGATGTCAAATTTCAGCTATTCTTCGCTCAAGGAAGAAGAGGGAAAGCAAATTCCAACACACTCTCACTCATAAGAGACATGTGTACCGAGGCAAACCAAAATAACTGTTCTATATACACCACCTTATATGAATTCGCCTTGTTACCAATTTAACTAAAGCTTCAGTTAGCCAAGACTTAGACTTAATTTTACTTACCTTAAGAAATCGTCAATGATTACTCAACACGTCAACTTAAACCAGAAGCGAAAATATTTTGTTTTTGTATTTTCTTTTTCAGCTGACTGACATTTCGCCGCTTCTATTGCCACATCAAAAAA
>JAPVRG010110614.1:0-11465 GCA_029783565.1 Rhagoletis cerasi | reverse complement strand
TTGATAAAAAAGCAAAAAATTTACATACTTTAGTTTCAATCACATAAATTTCAGAAAGTAACATACTTACATAAGTATTCTTGTAAAAATAACATAAAAAACTTGTTATGGCATGTGTACATGTGGTAATAATTCAATAATTAATGTTCGGCCAAAGTTCGGCTTTTTTTTTGCCGAAGCCGAACCGAAACCGAACCGAACTTTTGTGGCCGAACATGGCCGAAGCCGAAGCCGAAGCCAAAGTTCGGTCGTTCTCTAACTAATGCCAAATTTCGATACTTTTAGACGGCGTGCGTA
This sequence comes from Rhagoletis cerasi, assembly GCA_029783565.1. Lineage (NCBI taxonomy): Eukaryota > Metazoa > Arthropoda > Insecta > Diptera > Tephritidae > Rhagoletis > Rhagoletis cerasi. The sequence goes on along the minus strand of JAPVRG010110614.1, from coordinate 11,168 downwards.
CCAAAACGCAAGCCGCGAATATTAGGTTAGCCTGTAAGGAGTTTTAATGGTTTCCTTGTTGTTATGTTTTATGTTATGAGTTATTAAATTAAAAACCTAAAAAATCTCGTTTGGTGTTTTGGTGACAGTCTGGAAAATTTTCACATATTTTATTAAAACTTCTTAAAAAAAAGTAATAGACATTGGTAATTATTTCATTTTTAGTTTTTTTTTTTATAAAGTACATTCCATGGTGCAATGATAAATTCATTCAAAAACACAAAATAATTGCCGTTAAGCTATTTCTTATATCATTCTACAAAATCTCTTGCACTTCTTAACTGTAATGCACTGGAAAAGTGACAGTATGGAAAATTCGGAGGGAAAACAGTGTGACTAGAGGAGGGAGGAACGAAAATTTTTCGTTGTAAAAACTGGCGATGCCTCTAATTTTTCGCCATATCTTTAGCAAATAATATTAGATTTTTTAGTAAATTTTACCAGATCAAAACTCGGATTTGCAGCTGAAGACTAAGGGGTATTCCAAAAAACTTTAATGTAAAGTATTCAGCTCCCAAAAAATTATTTTGAGAAAATTTTAAACAAAATTGCTTGTTTATTTCCTTAGAAGTTTGATTTTTATCAAGGAAGCGAGAACAAAACTACTCTAAACAATGTTTCTCTTATTTGTGCAAGCTCAAGGCTTCCATATTCGCTTCCATACCAATTTTTTTGCTGTGGTAAGGGAAACTAAGGCTTTCTAAATCTAGAAAATAGAAATTTTGCAAAACTCAACATGTACATGCCTAAGTTCGGGCGAAACCGAACATTAAATACCCGGCGCACGTATTTAACATCGTTTTTTCACGATTCTGAAACCTACCCTTGCGCGGTAAACAAGGGTGGTTTTTTCCTATTTCAAATCCTTTCGATAATATGTTCAGTTAGACTTAAAGAGATAATTTAACTGTGTTGCCGAAATAAACCTATGTAGTCATAAGTGGGCGATGTCACGGCTATTTTCCAAAAGTCCATAAAAATCTTATTCCTTGTTAACAGATTGTTGTGAGTACCAACTTTGAATAAATTACCGTCATTAAATTTCGAAAAATCGAAGTTTTCTTATTTCTGGAATTTACCATTATATGAAAAGTGGGCGTAGTTTTAACCAGATTTGGAACATTTTCAACATCTTGCTTTTTTGTGTCAAGTGCATTAATTATACTGAGTTCAGTAGAAATTGGTAAAACGGTTACCGAGATACACATATGCAATCATTAGTGGGCGGTGCCACGCCCATTTTCTAAAAATGTCTTATAATCGTATTTCTTGCTAAGAATTTATTGCAAACACAAATTTTGAGTAAGTTAGCTTCAGCAGTTAATGATTTATCGCAGATTTCGTATCTCTGTAAATTACCGTTATATGGGAAGTGGGCGTGGTATATTCCGATTTCAAAAATTTTGAACCATTTTCTATGTTGGACCAAGATCAACATTTGTACCAAGCTGGGCGTGGGAACGCCCTTTTTTCAAAAATTCAGTAGTTACAAACAAATCGCAGTTTTTGTATTTCTGCAAATTACCGTTATATGGGAGGTAGCGTGGTTATTGTCCGATTCTCCCATTTTCAATACCACCCGTCCTTGTCCCAATAGAAATACGCATACCAAGTTTCGTTGAGATATCTCAATTTTTACTCGAGTTATCGTGTGCACAGACGGACAGACAAACATGGCTTAATCGATTTACTCTCACTCGGGTATAAAAACGTTGAGCTTATTCGGTAACAGTGACCTAAGTAAACCCTAGAATTAAGAATGTCCTTCTTGTCTTTTTTGGCTGTCGGCTGTTATCGAATCAAAAGTTTAAAAAGCTAAATGTCGAATTTAAAATAAAACTAAAGAAAGCTTTGATGAACGCCTTTTATCTGTAAGAATTTAGTAAATTCCAAACCTTTTATTAATCAAAACATTTATGTGTATATTTAGTACATACATACACATATTTAGTATAGGTATTATTCTCCAGGTGCTTACTTAAATAATGATGTGCGGATAAAGTTCACTGTTCAGTGCTGGAAAAAGATTAGAAAATATTTCCAGCAAAATAAAAGCCTGCAATGTTAGTTAGTTTTTGTGTGGCTCACTTAAATAATTTTCAACCAATAAAAAGGTATAATCTTCACCATACGAGGCTTAAAATTTAAAGCTTTATAATATTGGTATATTTTGGGAATACAAGCAGTGTCCTTTGTAAGTTCCTCATTGAGAATGTTTGTATATATTTACATATGTATGTATGTCGTTTAGTTTTTTTGTAGGGATTTTAATGTGCAGCTGCATACATTATAATATAAATTACGAAGAATATATTTGCATAACTTCGGAGTCATGTCAAATTTCAATATTTCGCTAAATCTATGACAGTGCTGCTACCAGTATTAAGAGCTTCACATTCAAGGAACATAAAACTTTGTAACACCACAGCGGAATTGGGCTAGGTAAAACAAACGAACATAGAGCATTTTTTCAAAGCTAATTACAAAAATGAAAGAAGTGTTTTACCACAGGAGAATCAAGTGACAAGTTGCCTGGTTTATAACTAACAGTCAAACTTCTCTGCTCATAATTTTTGTGCATTAACATATGTATTAGTATATATGAGAGGAGTAAGTGTGTGCTCCAGCCCTCTCAAAATTCGTATGAGGCAAATCCACTTCCGTCTTACCGCCGACAAAATCAGCATTATATGTTTGTACGTTTATATTTACATTTGTGAAATCACCTTTGGCGCTCATGTACTTGTTCACTTGATCGCTTCGTTAGCTACATGTGGCAATTCATCAAAGTTATTTTCATGTTCAGGCCATCCATGTTTTTGTGGCAAGTTTTCACAATATCCGTCTCTCCGTTCGTCCGAGCGACTGCGATGTAGAGCGGGATGCAGTCCGCCAGACATCAGCCGAAGCATGCAGACCACACTACTTCACTTATAGATGCTCGACATTTTCTGCACGCTCATTCCATGACAGCAACCCAGCAAACACAGTCTCTAACGTTGGGGAGAAAGCTTGATTTTACATACGAATTCTAATGTACTTTTCTAATGCTTCTCAAATAACAAACCAAGTTCGAACAATACCTAAGAATTCGGTTTGACGCGCTATTACGATAAATGCAGAATTATCGATCTAAATGTGTCATACTGTTATGCTGTATTTTTTGAACTCAAAATCTACATTAGAAACCCATTATAACTTAATGTTATGATGCGATTAGAAAAATACACTTTTTTCTATATCGAGACCTTATTAAAGAACGCTGTGATTCTTGACAGTATTTTTTATCGTCTTCTAAAGTTATACCTTAGAGAAATAGGTTAGAGTTTGATTCATTTTCTAATCACTCTCTAACCTTAATGTTTGTTGGGAACAACTATGCCATATAAACACAAATACAAGAAGAAATACGGCAATCGTGTCAGTCATATAGACTTTTGGACTAGCCCTTCCTCTTACAGCACCCACCCTTTACCTACTTATGTATATGTACTGCTGCCGGCTTTTGCAGCATCTTGGAAAATATGTGGTTTCCGCCGTATTTGTTACAAACAAATTTAAATTCAAAAAACAAGTTGAAATTATAAGTCTTCACCTCAGAAAAAAAGTGTAGTGAAAAAATAGAAGAGCTGGCAGCTAGAAAAGAGAATAAGGAAGAATAGCGTCAGATGAAGATGAACGGCACAACGGAACGGGAAATTCTTGAACAGTAATAAATCTTCGGCGCGCCAATGCAATCTATATAAAGCAGCACGATGGCAGGAGCAGGGAAATCGGAAAGTACATAGTTGCCAAGAGAGTCGAGGAAAGGACGGGTGTAAAGTGAAGCGTAAAAAGTGTCCAAAGCTTTGAACATGTAAATCTTTACGTAATTTTTGTAGCACCGCTTTCCCTACCTCCGTCTCTTTGAATCGTTTTGCCGTTCTGTGTGCACTACAATCCACTTACTAACGTTACAGGCATGGTATTCTAGTTTATATGTATACGCATATACAGCGGCGAACACAGGAATATATTTGGGGGGGTATTTGTTCGACGGAGCTTTATACTTCTAAAGATATATCAGCAGAAAATACTGAAAATTCGCTTCAGAAAATACGAATCACCGGTGATACATTAGCACATAAGGAACGACTTTTGTTGTGATCACCGGTGATGCCCTGGCAGCCAACGTGTTAAAATGCTTTTATGCAAGTTTTATGTACAGTCTGTAATAAATAAATAGATACGCCTTTTAAAGTTTCATAAATTGTACTTTATTTACATAAAATTAACAAATAACTCAAACTTTTTTAAGAAATTATCGGTACTCCTACATTTTTATATGAGAACTGAAGTCGGTTGAGTTTTTTGTTTAAAAATTACTTGTTTAATGAAAAGTTCTATAAACACAAGGTGCGTTCAACTTTCAAAAGTTACAAATTAAGAAGTGAAAAAGGTCGAAAAACCATCTTCGTTATAAAAAATCTTAAAAAAAGAATTTTAATAAAAATAAACTAATTAATTTCAAACTTTCCATTTTCCTCGATGTTTAAGCAAGTTTGTCTATAATTTTTTTCCACTGTAGGAGTGAGTTCCCTACACAAAAGAAATGCTAAACCATACAATCGTCCTTGTGACATTGTGCTTGTAAATTTGTTTTAAGTCTACGGAGTGATGAAAATGATCTCTCATTCTCTCATTTTGTTACCGGGAGAGTTACTAGAATGGTAAATAAATTAAATATATACTTATATAGTTATGTACATGATTATTTATATACATGTATATTTGCTTCATTTAATTCTTGGCTGATTCGTAACCAAGATTTGGAGGGGCGAGGGTTTGAACCCCAAAACCCACCCTCTGGGTGCACTAATGCGCATATACATACACACGTAAATACATATGCATCTGCTCCTTGTTGTTATGGCGGAAGAAGCAGAAATTACCGAGAAAAAGTTTGTTTTGTTAATTAAGTGACTAAAATGTGTGCATACAAATATTTATACATGTATAAGGCACTTTTTAAAAACTGATAATTTTTAGAGCGCTACTCTTCACTTTGGTTCCAGTTCATGGAAAAGTAACTGTGCAGAATTTAGTTTCAATAGAATAAGCTGAAGAAGAGCCAATTGGACTTCAAAAACAAAAATTCATCAAATCTTAAGGAAAAGGTGTGCTTGTGTGGGTCAGGGAACACTGTTGAGAACGCAAAGAGATTTTTTGCTACACTAGACGTGTCGGAGCGTGTCTGATGTGAAGTTAATTTTGAACAATGTCATTATTATGTATGTACGTGACTGAGGACTCTCCCCAAAACAAACAATTATTACTAAAATCCGTTTAGTATAAATAGACAATTTTTTAAAAGATCGTGTATTTGCGGGCGTAAGCCGACGTCATTGACAACATCGGTAAAAACAAGGGCACTTCTGTTCAGTCTGGTGGTGAATGAGGACAAAATGAAGTATCTCCTGTCATCAGATAAACAGTCAGAGCATTATCGTCTCGGCTCTCACGTCACTGTTGACGGTTATAAGTTCTAGAAAATAGACGACTTCGTTTATGTAGGAACCAGCATTAACACCAATGAAAATTCCAGCCTTGAAATCCAACAGATAATCACTCTTGCCAACAAGTGCAACTTTGGACTAAGTAGGCAATTGAGAAGTAAAGTCCTCTCTCGTCGCGACGTACGAAAACCATGCTCTATAAGTCACTCATAATGGTCGTGGTGGTGTATGGCGCAGAAACATGGGCAATGCAAATATTTGATGAGGCGGCTCTTAGAGTTTTCGAGAGAAAGATCTTTCGGAAGATTTACGGGTCTTTGCGCGTTGTTGATGACGAGTACCACAGACGATGGAACGATCAGGTTAAAATGCAGCGGAACGATGGAAAGAAACGCTCCACCTCTGAAAGTATTCAAGAGGAAGGCATTCTCTGCGTTGGAAAGACCAGTTGGAGAAGGACTTGACATTACTTGGCATTTGCAATTTGCGTCAGTTAGCACATAAGAGAAACGATTGGCGTGCTTTGTTGGAGGTTACAGTGCCAATCACGAAGAAGAAGAATAGTTAAAGACTTGTAACTTACATACCTTAGTTTTGATGTGCATTTGTACGTATACTTACCGGATATTATACTCGTATATGTAATTATTTAAAACTTAAACGCCCTGGCTGTTCAGCAAATCGGTCTTTAGCTTCCTCAATAGTTTCAGATTGGTTCTCTGCTACAAACTTTCGATGCACGTTTAGGAGACAAAAAACTTAAAGACAAAGCAGTAAACAATTGAACTACATCTCTTCTAATAGTGATTCAGAAAGCGTCAAATATATTTCAGAAATCATCAAATGTACTTCAGATTAGACAAACATACTTCAGAAACCGTTAATTAGACTTTAGATTAATCAATTGTACTTCAGAAACCGAAAAATGTACTTCAGATTAAGGACCGATCTATTCGAAAAAATTGTATTTGTGGTCCGATTTGCAAAAAATTTGGTTCGTAGATAGCTTTTTGCCTAGATTAGCATATAGGATCCTTTTTTCCGGGAAGTGGACCAGGGACCGATCTATTCGAAATAATCGTATTTGTCGTCCGATTTGCTTAAAATGTGGTTCGTAGATAGCTTTTTGCCTAGATTAGCATATAGGATCCTTTCTTTTTCGGGAAGTGCACCAGGGACCGATCTATTCGAAAAAAATCGTATTTATGGTCCGATTTGCTTACAATTTGGTACGTAGGTAGCTTTTTGCCTATATTAGCATATATGATCCCTTTTCCCGGGAAGTGGACCAGGGACCGATCTATTCGAAGAAATCTTATTTGTGGTCCGATTTGCTTAAAATTCGGTACGTAGGTAGCTTTTTGCCTAGATTATTATATCGGATCATTTTTTCCGGGAAGTGCACCAGGGACCGATCTAATCGAAAAAATCGGATTTGTGGTCCGGACACCGTATTTATACTTTAAAATGTGTGCATTATGACTAACCGTGCTCATATGGAAGCAGACGACCGCACTTAAAGAGATTAAAGAAGCTGTGTTAAGATTTTTGGAGGCGTAACTTTTAAAACAGCGGCTTTGTGGCATGATATTAAGAAGTTGCTTTTGCGGACAAATATGAGAGCCCATATTAGGAGGGTTGGAGTTCTCTCAATCCGTGCTTAGTATTGGTAATGGAAGTATGCAAAATATCGATGGATACGTCACTGTAGATTCCAGAATTGGTAAAGTGGTGCACTCCCTAAACGATTTCCAGATATTGAAAATATTTTAAGCAAACCATACAATTGGCTGTACGAGAGAGAAATTGTCTCGTCAAGGAATGTTACTGTTTATAAGATTAATAGCATCGCAATGCAAAAATTGGTGGAGAAATCAAAGAGTATGCTGCCATCGACACAGTACTTAACCTTGAGGATGCCGTCCACTATCCAACTGAATTCTTAAATTCGCTAAACTCGGCTGGCTTACCGCCTCATAAACTAACTCTAATAAATAGGATTCCAGTTTTATTGTTACGTAATCTTCGGCCACCCGCACTTTGTAATGGCCCACGACTGGTAGTACAAAAATTGCATAGCAATGTTATAGAATGCATTATTCTTACTGGATCAGCAGCCAGACAAACAGCGTATATTCCACGTGTACCTATGATTCCAACAACGTTCCATTTCAGTACAAACGTCTTCAGTTTCCTGTAAAGGTTTCATTCGCTATTAAAATTAACGAAGCTCAAGGCCAAACTCTTCAATTCGTGGGAATTTGTTTGCGCTCAGAATGCTTTACACATGATCAATTATATGTTGCTTTATCAAGAACTGGAAATGCCTACAATCAAACCATATTACTGCCTTTAAATAACAAAATCAAAAATGTTGGGTATTTCGAAGTGCTTTAAAACACTATTTAACTAAAAAATCTTTTTGGTCAGTAAATAATATTAATCTATATAGAAAACAGAGAGAAGAATGGGTTTTCCTTAAAAAGTAGCATTTAAGTACAACGTCGCATACGGGCAGCTAATAGACATGTATAGGCCAAAATGCTCACAATGAAAAGGCAAATCGATTAAGTCATGTCTGTCTGTCCGTCCGTCCGTCTGCCCGTCCGATAGTGTACACGATAACTTGAGCAAAAAGTGACATATGTAAACGAAATTTAGTATGTAGGTTGCCCTTTATGTAAGGTAGGCTGGTATTGAAAGTGGACGAAATCGGACGGTAACCACTCTCATACGGTATTCTGGAAGCATTCAAAAACTGCGATATTTCCGTAAATACTGGATGCAAATTGTTGAATTGTTTCACAATTATGAAGTGTTTTGAAAATGGGCGTGGTCCCGCCCTCAAATGCTGTATCTCAGTAGCCTCTTCACCAATCGCTGCCAACCTCGGTACGAACATTGCTTAGAGTCTAGCTAAAAAATCTGTATAGCATTTTAGAGATCGCTCAATAACCACGCCCACCTCCCATATAACGATATTTTAAAGAAATACGAAACCTGCGATAAATCAGTAACTGCTGAAGCCATATATGTAATAGATACTAATAATATTGCCAGTACACACAAAGTACATTCCCCTACATCAGAGTGCCGAAAGAAAGAGAGATCCGATAGCGAATGTACCCTAAATGCATATATGCAATACTTAACCCTAGAAGGCTGACATGATTTAATTATACGTTAAAACTAACACCACGTAAATTTTACGTACTATGGAATATAGGAAAACTTGTATTTTTTTGCTTTTTATTTATTTAATAACTCATATTAAGGTAAACTCATATTAAATTCATATTAAACTCAGTTAACAAAACCAGTTTTTAGGATAAATATTTTACAAAATTTTACTTTTATTGCTTACACCACGTTAAATTTACGTGCACAAATTTTACTATTAACACTAACACCACGTAATTTTTACGTACTGCCTCTTAATGTTTTCGCTCTAAGAGCACTTTAATGACTAAAACTGACTTTTGGTGGTTTTTGTGCTTGCGTAAAAACTATTGAAAAAAGCACTTGTGGAATTTGGTACCGTTAGGTTACTAGATGCTCGTGTAGCAACAATAAGAAAAAAAACTACACGTAAAATTTACGTATGTTAGCCTTCTAGGGTTAATATGTAATATGTTGTCTCTCTTTGATTTCGGAATAAAAACACATTGTGAGCATACGGCACTGGCAATATAGAAGTATTACATATATGGCTGAAGCTATTTAATTTGTAATAATCTCTTAGAAATGGGCGTGGCACGGCCCACTTATGGCTACATATGTGTATCTACCAAACATGGTTCAATTATTTCATTAAGTCTAGCTGAGAATGTTGTCGAAAATACTGCAAATTGGGGAAACCCAACCCTGCTTATCAGAAAGGCGAAAAAGCGATATGTGCGCCGGCTATATAAGGTTCGCCCGAACTTATACTTCTTTGTAAATTCAATTACCTACAAAAAAGTTCAAAAACACCAAATCGCTATCATCGTTATTTCTTCAGATATTAGGCTTTGAAGTAAACTAAAAAATCAGCAATTTCTACAATTTAGCTCAATAATCCATGAAAATTCCACACTACCTCATCTTCAAAGCCCCATATTTCTCAAGAAATATCGATGTTTTCAGTAGTTGTTGTTGTTTACGAGATAGGGGCCAAAAAACGAGAATTTCATAAAAAAAATTGGGTTTAGTGACCCGTACTAACGCGCTGGTGGGAGTTAGGGTTACGCCGCAATAGACACTTTTGTAGAGCATTCAATTCTGAAGAAATCCTATCATTGACCAAGATTGTATTATAAAATGCCTCTGAGCTGTAGAGTTTTAAAAAAAAATATCAAAGTTTACCTGTATTTTATATGGGAAATCTTTGAACGCCTTGGGCGAGTACTTAATGTTGATATTAAGGGTTAAAATTTTCAAGGAGTTTTTTTAAGGTATTTTCCACAAAATTTCGGGGTGGGAGTGAAAAAATAAAACAATAGTCGCAAAAAAAACACCCTAATGTATATGGTGTCCCAGAACTCGACGTCAAGGTGGAAATAGTTGACAGGGCAGGTCATAATAGTTATCAGAAAAAAAATATGTCTTGTATTTTTAAAATTAGAGCCGTTCAAAAAAAAAAACGAAAAAATCTACACCCTGTGATAGTTTTTTAATTCCCGTTGCTACAAATTTCTACTTTTTCCCAATTTTATTTGTAATATGTAATTCTGAGTAATGATTCTGTAAATTTTCGTATAAAATTTATAGCCAGCTGCTCTAGCTTGGAAGAAAATGACACTTTTTGCTCCAAAAATATTTGAAATTTAATGCTTCGACCAATTTAACTGACTGTAAAAGTACCACACCAGTTTGGGAAGTAACTTTGTAATTTGGCGCATTCAATAATTATTCCAAGATGGTATGACACTTGCGAGATTGTTTCTTAGATTATGGACAATTTTGATTTTTGTATATCAGTTTTGAAAATTTTTTTCTCACTTAAAACGATTGTAGACTTTCCTTGAAGTAGTAGCTTTTAAGGTAATTCTAGTTTGAGTGAGACGGAGAGAGTAATTTTACGAAATGTGAGCGAGACAGAGAGTGACGTCACTTTGTCTCGGCCTGTCATCCGTTTCCGGCTTGAGTCACTGAAATCTTGCAACTTCTAACAAAGAGAGAACTTTATTTGCTATCTGATTTGCCAGAGAACTAAGTACGGGAACTCCTTCTAGTAAATTCTGACAAAAACTTGCAACTTATGGCGAGTTGGGGAATGCAACTAACGTTATGTGAAAATGTACCCAAAATTACACAGATGCAAAAGAATATGTATCTCTCAAAACTTGTATCGATTTGGATTCATTTTCATATCGATTTGGATGCATTTGTATACTCCGCTGCTGCAGTGTTTGTTAGATGTACATATATGTAGGTACCACAATCGTAACCTACCAGTTAGGGTGATTGACTCGGTTTTTTCAAACCGGTTTTCCTCGGTTTTTTCATAAATTTTTGAGCGGTTTTTTTTTTAAATCATGATTTTTCGAATATCGAATAGACCGTTTTTTTTATCTCCAAACCCGGTTTTTTTACCTAGATTGTAAAGTTATAACTTTTGAGGAATAGTCGAAATGCGGCAACATATCAATTCAT